>JAJOOR010011589.1:0-21683 GCA_036250505.1 Solanum acaule | reverse complement strand
TTATGGACATGAACGACTCAATGCAAGGTTTTCAATAACCATAGATAGAACTCAAATACTTGGAACTCAAGAACTTCAATGATACTACTCATTTTCAAAAATGCTCAACTCAGAGGGTTCATGAGAAATTATGAGCATGAACTACTCAACTCATGGACTTCATGGGTAATAAGTAATGGTCCCATGGTTAGGATTATAATCTCGGAAGGGTTAGGAACTCGATACTCAGGACTTAGAACTTGAAGATACTACTCCTTTCAAAGATACTAAACTGATGGAGTTCATGCGGAAGTTATGGGCATGAACGACTTGACTCAAGGGTCAAAATATCAATAAGGAACTCAGGTATAAGACTCTTCTCATTCTCATACTTACTTCCTCAAAACTTAGTTCAAATCGATAGTTGATCTCAAGGATTCACAGTTGAACTCAAAGACTTTCTTGAACTCTACTTTTTAACTCTTTCTTGAATGTGAATTATGAATTTAACTATTATGGTTAATGATATGAAGGATCTTGTAATGATAAAGTAGACTCATGAATACATTCTCCTCACTCGTACTCACTTGCTCGAGTCTTGAAACAAGTTATTAGAAATTGTAGAAGATTCCTCAAAACGACAAAAAGGGATTTTCTGAAAAATTTCAAAAGAATTTTCAAAACTTGACTCTTAACTCTACCTTGAATATGATTTATGAATTCAAGGTTCTGATTTTGTAATAAGAAAGGTCTCATGATGTTTAGGAATGATTTTAGATAGCTAATCATGAAAAATACCAAAAATCAATATCTAAATGTGGGTCTGTGATGCGGAGAAGCATTTAAATTTTGATTTCGAAAAGGGCTTTAGAGGCAAAGCACTTCGTGTCAGCTCCGCGACGCGAAACAGAAATTCCCAAATCTGAGAAGTGGTTGCATGACGCGGAGGGGGTTCCAAATTTCGACTGACGAATTTTCTTCTTCGTTTCCTAACCCCAATTCGCCTAACTTTGATTCTTTTTCTCTATCTCTCTTTAGATTTAGATAGCCAGCACATGTGTACTAGAATCTAACTCTAACCCCTCTATAAATTGACATATTAACCTCAAGAACTCCTCAATCTCATCCCAATTAAAGAATGAAAGCAATTTCATGAATACATAACAAGAACATCAAAGCTTCAACTTTCTAGAACGAATTTAACACTGAAATTAACATGATTGGCGTGTGGGTGAACAAACCCAACATTATGGAAGCTTACATACCTGAAAAGAATTAACCTCTTGAAGCAACTTGAAGGAAAACCTTGAAAGATGAACCCTAGCCTTAGCGTTTCTTGGATCCCTTGAGAGTAGAATCTTTGGAGTGGATGAGAGGGTTTAGATTTAAGAAAACTGATTTTCTACACATTTAGGGCAATTTAGATGACCTCCTAAGGGTTTTTAGGACTAAAATACCCCTAAAGAAATAATTAAAACGAGCTGGGAGTCGGAAAGATCTTTCACCAGGCAGTGAGGTCCGTGTTGGCTCCGCGTCGCGGAGCTGTTGCCAGGTTTGCGTGACGTTAGTAAATCCATCATAAATTTTTACTCAGAGCTCGGAATTGAGTAAACTCGGTGGTGTTGGAAAGAGGTCTCGAAGGGATTTAATTTTCTATATTGTAGCTCACCTAACTCATCCTTTACTTGGAGTTATGGTTGTTTGAAGTTGACCCAAAACTTAAGAAAAACTTAGGAATGACTTGAATGAACTCTCTTCAGTTCTTCCTGGAACTCCAGCTGCTACATCTAGTGAATTTAATACTCAAGAAATTTTAAATTCCTTGCAAATATCTCACTCACTACGAAGAACGGTTTGGGTCTTAGCTCAAAAAATTTCTGGGGTGTTACAATAACTCCCCTTTGGGATCATTTGTCCTCGAATGACGACTGTACTGGGTATGGAATGGGGTTACTCTTACTAAGGTCTGAGTCTAATGGTATGCTCTTACTATATTTAGCCTTAACCCAAATCCTTGAGTTCGGATTCTATACTTCTCTATAGGGAATCTCATGTCAAACTATTACTCTTTACCACCACATTCAATCTTAGTACTATAACAACTCCATGGACTCCTACTAACCAGCTCCTTAAGAAATTCTCAACACTTGACCTGATTTCTCATCTTATAATCTCCCCCTTAGGTCTAAAGCTAACACTTGAAGGCTATGGACCTATTCCACAATGACAACTCAATTATGCTATCTAGGCACACATGGAAAATTATAACTTAATTGGAACCTCATCTGGTAACATACCACCTTGGTGCACCTCTTAATGCTCTTGTTACTCTTGTGACTTAGCCACACTTCACTTCCCTTATCTAAACGTTAAGGTCTCTCACTTGTACCACTCATATTTATTGCAGCTAATCACCTCAATTCCTCACCTACTCTTTGTCAAGTCTTTTAAATCAAATCTCAAGACTAACATCACCACCCTCATGTTGCCATTCTTTTGATCATGACACTCATTTCGAATTCAAGCTTAATATTTATGACTAAACCTGAATATCAATATGATTGCTCGCTTACTATACTAACTTACAACTACTAGATACAAATTCAGAAACACTCGTTCACTAGGACCTTATGACAAATACTCAACCCTCATCTCTTAGTATTCATACTTACAATTTACTATCACATTTCCCTTCACAACTTGAGTACTATTCACTCATTCACTATACATCAATGCCTAATTAGTTCTTTAACACTTTGAATATTTTGGGCTCTCTCTCAAAATCATAAGCCTAGCTTAGATCTAATCACCTCATGAATACTCCGGCTCTTCTATTCAACATTTACACCTGATCATTACCTACACAATGACACTTCTTCACAACTCCTTTCTAGCTACAACCCACTCTACCTCCTATGATGGAATCTGCACAACTTATCACTTCTTCATCTACCCATAAAGGAAAACTCCACATTACTAACTTACTAGGTACTTGACTATAGTAACATAGCTTGTCACAACACCATCTCCCTTACTTATATTACTAAACCTCTACATACTTTCCTCTAACTCTAGGCTCTTTCACTACTACTGCTCATGATCTCATAACTCATGTTACCCTTCAGGGTGAAAATACTACTCAAGCTCTAAACATACCTCTTAAAAAGGATCTCAGCTGAAACAAGGCTTAGGGAAAGGAGTACAACTCGCTTTTAGCTCAAACGCACGATTCAAATGTATATGGGTGCATTCCTCTTAAACTGAATACTTAACTTACTCTGGGGCTTCTCTCAAACCCCTCTGGAGTCTCATGACTTTCTCAAGACTCTTGCTAAGAACAACTTATCCACTAAGGAGTGATTTTTCTGTTCAACCATCTCTAGTATGATGGGTAGTCGAACGAATAATTCTGAAAAATGTACAAGTATGGATAAATCTCTATGACTTAGCTCTATTGCACGACTAAGAGTATGAAAGAAGGGAAACTTTTCTTAAATGTCTATAGTCCCTCATTTATAGAAGTGGAGCCCTCACAACCATAAACAAGAACCTACTGACATAGCTTCATAGACACCCTAAGACACTTAAACACTATGCTCTGATACCAAGTTTGTCATGGCCCGAGCCTACACCTTGGACATGACAGGCACTCGAAGACCACTGCTGGTCCCCAAGCGAGCCCTCATCCTGGCTGACTACAAGCGGAAAATCGATTCAAGCATACAAAGCTTAAAAACTAAAATAAAAGTCCATAAAATTTAAATTCAATATTTTACTCAAACGAAAACTCTGAATAATAAAATATATTAAACTAACCCCAAAATTGGCAACTTAAGTCTTTGAAAGATTTAATAAAATAAATGAATAATACAGACTTCTCAACTATACTGACTATTTATGAAGCCTCTAACTGATAAAGATGGAAGTCGAGACAAGACCCACGACATCCTGACTAAACTGAAAAGTAAATGAAATCCTCCGAAAACAAGGAGGCTCACCATAGCTAACTCGAACTCTCGGATATATCAACGAATCTCCTATTGATGATCCTGAATACTTATGTCTGCATCATGAAAAGATGCAGCCCAAATGGCTCAGTACGTGGAATGTACGAGCATGTAAGGGGAATTCTAAAACATAAACATAAGCTTGAAACTTGATAAAAAGGAAACATACCTCTTCTCAAACTTACTCAACTCAAGGAAAACTCAAGGATACTCAATACTACTCAAACTTACTCAACTCAGAAGTACTGAAGGATAAGATACTCAACTCAGAGATAACATACTCAACTCAAAGATATGATATTCGACTATGGGTACTTAACTCTGGATACTCAACTCAATATGACTGAACTCATTTCAATTTAAAGCAATTTAAAACAAGTGCAATATAAAGAAACAAACTCTTTAAAAACATGCTGTCAACTCTTTGTGTATAAAAGGATACAACATAAATCTGAAATGTATGTAAAAATACAAATAACTATGTATATAAGAATACTATAACTTCTGTGCAAGTTTCTCTAACCGGCAACCATCACGTAAGAGCTATTGTGATGATACAACGATTTCCCTCATGCTGCCAAAGCATCCTATACCTTGCCAAGGGCATAGGACCTGAACTACTAAGTGGATCCACTAGTCTATTGTGAAAAGGGTTCATCTAAAAAGTATGACCCTTTTCTACCCATGGTGGCTACATGGTTTATGGGGGCTGTGAGTTGTCTGAACTCTCCCCCATATCGGTGCTCGATAGTACTCCCAAAATATACTAGATCTTTATGTTTTAAAAACATACTTCTTCTGTAATTTGAGATTAGTGCTCAAAAACTTAGCTCAAAGGCTATCTTGGAAATCTCAGTTTCATCTCTTACTTTATTGTGAAAGCATTTACTCTTTAACTGAAAACTAGCCCAAAGGCTCTTCACTAAAAACTAGCTCAAAGGCTCTTTACTGAAACACTTGCTCGAAGGCTCTTTTGAAAGATCTCAGTTTTCCGTTCTTATTTAAATGTGAAAACATTTTAAACTCTTTTGGGAATACATAGTCCCCATATACTTTTGAAGAAAAGAACTTCCAATTTACTCTTTACTAAACTCAAAACTTAAGTCTTAAAACAAAGTTAAAATGTTTGTAAAAGAGTTCTTAAAATATGGTTCATGCCGAATTATGGACATGAACGACTCAATGCAAGGTTTTCAATAACCATAGATAGAACACAAGTACTTGGAACTCAAGAACTTCAATGATAATACTCATTTTCAAAAATGCTCAACTTAGAGGGTTCATGCGAAATTATGAGCATGAACTACTCAACTCATGGACTTCATGGGTAATAAGTAATGGTCCCATGATTAGGATTATAATCTCGGAAGGGTTAGGAACTCGATACTCAGGACTTAGAACTTGAAGATACTACTCCTTTCAAAGATACTAAACTGATGGAGTTCATGCGAAAGTTATGGGCATGAACAACTTGACTCAAGGGTAAAAATATCAATAAGGAACTCAGGTATACGACTCGTCTCATTCTCATACTTGCTTCCTCAAAACTTAGTTCAAATCGATAGTTGATCTCAAGGATTCACAGTTGAACTCAAAGACTTTCTTGAACTCTACTCTTAACTCTCTCTTGAATGTGAATTATGAATTCAAGAGTTATGGTTCATGATATGAAGGATCTTGTAATGATAAAGTAAACTCATGAATACATTCTCCCCACTTGTACTCCCTTGCTCGTGTCTTGAAACAAGTTATTAGAAATTGTAGATGACTACTCAAAAGGATAAAAAGGGATTTTCTGAAAAATGTTCAAAAGAATTTTCAAAACTTGACTCTCGACTCTACATTGAATGTGATTTATGAATTCAAGGTTGTGATTTTGTGATAGGAAAGGTCTCATGATGTTTAGGAATTATTTTAGATAGCTAAACATGAAAAAGACCAAATATCAATATCTGAAGGTGGGTCCGCGACACGGAGAAGCATTTAAATTTTGATTTCGAAAATGGATTTTGAGGCAGAACACTCCGTGTCAGCTCCGCGATGCGAAACAGAAATTCCCAAATCTGAGAAGTGGCGGCCCGATGCGGAGAGGGTTCCAAATTTCGACCGACGAAATTTCTTCTTCGTTTCCTATCCCCAATTCACCTAACTTCAATTCTTTTTCTCAATCTCTCTTTAGATTTAGATGCCTAGCACATGTACACTAGAATCTAACTCTAACCCCTCTAAAAATCGACACATTAACTTCAAGAACTCCTCAATCTCAACCCAATTTAAGAACGAAAGAAATTTCATGAATACATAACAAGAACATCAAAGCTTCAACTTTCAAGAACGAATTTAACGTTGAAATTAACATGATTGGCGTGTGGGTGAACGAACCCAACACTATGGAAGCTTAGATACCTGAAAATAATTATCCTCTTGAAGCAACTTGAAGGAAAACCTTGAAAGATGAACCCTAGCCTTAGCGTTTCTTGAATCCCTTGAGCGTAGACTCTTTGGAGTGGATGAGAGTGTTTAGATTTAAGAAAACTGATTTTCTACACGTTTAGGGCAATCTAGATGACCTCCTAAGGGTTTTTAGGATGAAAATACCCCTAAGGAAATAATTAAAATGAGGTGGGAGTCGGAAAGATCTTTCACCAGGCAATGAAGTCTGTGTTGGCTTCGCATCGCGGAGCTGCTGCTAGGTTTGCGCGACGTTAGTAAATCCATCATAACGTTTAACTCAGAGCTCGAAATTGAGAAAACTTGGTGGCGTTGGAAAGAGGACTCGAAGGGCGTTAATTTTCTATGTTGTAGCTCAGCTAACTCATCCTGTACTTGGAGTTATGGTTGTTTGAAGTTGAACCAAAACTTAAGATAAACTTAGGATTGACTTGAATGAACTCTCTTCAGTTCTTCTTGGAACTACATTTAGTGACTTTAATACTCAAGAAATTTTAAATTCCTGGCAAAAAACTCACTCACTACGAAGAACGGTTCGGGTCTTAGCTCAAAAAATTTCTAGGGTGTTACATACGCAAAGTATTATGTGAATACAAAAGAGATCATTCCACATGCACTCAAAAATATTTGTATTTTTGGCAACACCGAAACTTTTTGATGCAATAAAAGAACATGGAGATGATTTTGAACTAGATTTGAATTTTATCAAAATATAATAGAATCATATATTACTAAATTGTCTTACATATATTTGTCTTTCAAAGAAATTCTTAATTTATAATATTACTGGGACCGTATATTTATATAGGGGTCCTCTGAAAATATATTATCTGATTATCTTATTAAAATAAGTGATTATTTCCATTGGCCCAAGTTGGGACCAGAGAAGAATATTATCTTAGAGTGATTATTATTTTACTAAGTATTAATTTAGTGGGATTTTACAGTTCTCAATGTAATCCTACAAGTGGAGTCTCGAGCAGGTAGGATGTGCGCAAACCTTATGAAGTAAGGATGTAAACAATGAAAGTTTTAAATGAAAAATATAATATAATATAAAGTTTTGGAATAATAAACGTGGCTCAGAATATTTAAAAGTTTATATAATGATATTGAAATAGTCGCGTTGATATAATGATATTATAATAGTATTGATTTGTTGCAGTACTTGAAATTTTAAAAATATACAAAAAAAAAAACCAAATTTGATTTTTTTATTAACACACAACAATAGATTATGCAAAATGCAAAAGTTTTAACCATTTAGCAGACTTTAATATAACGAGAGAATAAAATTAGAAAGGGGAATCAAAAAGGTAAATGTAAAAATAGCAACGTGGGTTCATGATAATTATCACGATATAAATAAGTAAGCAAATTAATAGTTAGTCACATAAAAAATGTTACAATTAAATAAACACCATTCCATTTGGGACCCTAAAT
Organism: Solanum acaule; assembly: GCA_036250505.1. Taxonomy (NCBI): domain Eukaryota; kingdom Viridiplantae; phylum Streptophyta; class Magnoliopsida; order Solanales; family Solanaceae; genus Solanum; species Solanum acaule. The sequence continues at coordinate 13,803 of JAJOOR010011589.1, read as the reverse complement.
GATTGCTTTAGTGGCCTAATGGTTGAGACGGTCTTGCCTACCAAACGGCTAGATTCTTCATTTTTTGAAACTTGAATTTTTAAATTTGTCTTCATGGACGCAATATAGCTCCGAGAAAATGTTAGCTGGAGGAATCTATATTCAGTAAAAACTCACAAAATTAATAAAGGTGAGACCATGAAATATTATTATTTTATAGAGATATTATTTAATCAATAAATTAATATTTATTAATTTAAAAAGTGTTTCGACACCACAAAATTCGTTCGGGGATGAAATCTCAGAGAATTTAAATGAATCCACCTGTGAAAACATTACTCATGAACTTGGGATCATGATTAATGATCTCGGTTAGCACAATAAAATTGATGTTAATAACCTGTTCGACGGGTAAAACAGATACATGTTCATAGGTCCAGAGCATAGAAGAAATTGTGGATACCATTGAAAAAAATAATGTTGATGATAAAGTAGAAGATGATACAATATCTTTGGAAGAAGTTACGGTCAGGAAACACTTGTTACATTTATAAATCTTCAAAATTTTATGGTGCAGTTCAAAAAGACAACACCGAAACTTTTGGATGCAATAAGAAAAGTTAGAGATGAGCTTCAACAAGATTTAAATTTTAACAAAAAAAAAAGAACACAATAGAATCATGTTTCACTAAATTGTCTTGGATATATTTGTGTTTTTAACAAACTATTAATTTATAATATTAATGGGACCATATATTTATGTAGGGGTATTCAGAAAATATATTATCTTATTATCTTATCGAATGAGTATTTTTTTCCATTGGCACAGGTTGGAACCAGAGAAATATATTATCTTAAAGAGGTTACTGATTAATTGAGTATAAATTTAATGAGGTTTTATTGTATTTGTTGAAGATCTTGTGTCACTCTACATACTAACTGCTGGTTTACTAGTTTTCAACCCATGAATTCGAACATTTAGGTTCTCAATTCTATCTGAAGTCTACATTTTACAAAATCTATAAAGTACTTGTTGTAGTAAAACTCTCTATTTTAGTTCAAGACTAGGATACAACATCTTTACAAACCATATGAAGCATTTATGCTACTAAACTCACTAGTCAATCTTTTGCTCATAATTAATTCACTGAGTAGATTTGCTTATAACTACTCATGATTCTATATATTAGGAAAAAATTTCTTAATCCTCCTTCAATAAGATAAGCATTTCATCTAATTTTCTATTAGCCTCATGATATTGACTAAGCCACATCATCTTATGCTGTACTAATTGAATTTGATTTTTGCAAAGTAACATGCCTCTAAGAGAATTCTATGAAGTAATATCAACTTTAACAATAACAACTATCCAAAGAATAAAAACAAAAGAATATGATTAAGAGATTAACATATAGTATCATGGATAATAAGAGATCTCAACAGTATAAACTAAGTCTAAGCATGCAACTTTTTATCACTACCTAAAAACTTTAGAAGTTGTATTTTCATTCATATCCAAGTATTAGATTCCCAAGCATATACATATGGTAGGCATGTGAAATAAAAATAAGTCTTTATATTAATTAGTCTATCAATTAATCTCAATCATATCTAGGCGTATGGTACACCAAGCTATGATCCTATTATTGTAAATCATATCAACTAAAGAAAGCTTATGAGTTAAGGTATAAGAATATTACCTTTTATTAGATTGCTAGGGAAATACATGACACCTTCTTTCTAGTATGCATGAAAGCTAGCATGACTAAATGTAAATATAAAAGAGAAAAAATGGAAATTTGATTGATTTATTTAACACAATGAACTTTACTACATTTTCCTCATCGGAATGGTACTTATTTATTCCAATTTACATGTCTTACTTTTTTTTATCTATCTCAAACAGAGTGTATATTTTTGAACATAAATGATGATTTTATGTAATACTGGATTTCCTTAATAGTACAAAATAAGGTATCAAGAATTATGAAAAAATTACTATCCATAGTTCCTGTTTCCTAATAGTTTTAAATGTTGTGTTATGATCATGATTTAGTTTGTGTTTTAGATATGTACTTTAGATATTTGATCATGCTCTACTGATTTAGTGATGCCTAGTTCAATATTTTTATTCTGTATAGAGACATTTACTTGATATATAAAATTTATTTTATAATAAAAAAATTGATGATCACATCTAATAAGATACTAATTAGCTTAAAACCTAAGCGCCCTTAGAGAAGCATAGATTATGTTAGCCCTATATGACTCTAGTAACTCTTTCTTAGTCGACAAACTGAAGAAAAAAGTCGACTTTCCTATAGGTTAGTGTAACAGATGATAAGTAATGGTACATGATGAAGTTAAATAAGACAAGTAATTTTATACTAGTTTAGATCACCGATGTGGTGCCTAGTCAAGTCCTCTTAGGTTACAAGGATTTCCTTTACGAGCTTCTTGTATACTAAATTGTCTTGGTAATATTTGTGTTTTTAACAAACTATTAATTTATAATATTAATGGGACCATATATTTATGTAGGGTTCTTCAGAAAATATATTATCTTATTATCGTATCGAATGAGTATTTTTTTCCATTGGCGCAGGTTGGAACCGGAGAAAAATATTATCTTAAAGAGGTTACTGATTAATTGAGTATAAATTTAATGAGGTTTTATTGTATTTGTTGAAGATCTTGTGTCACTCTACATACTAACTGCTGGTTTACTACTTTTCAACCCATGAATTTGAACATTCAGGTTCTCAATTCTATCTGAAGTCTACATTTTACAAAATCTATAAAGTACTTGTTGTAGTAAAACTCTCTATTTTAGTTCAAGACTAGGATACAACATCTTTACAAACCATATGAAGCATTTATGCTACTAAACTCACTGGTCAATCTTTTGCTCATAATTAATTCACTGAGTAGATTTGCTTATAACTACTCATGATTCTATATATTAGGAAAATTATTCTTAATCCTCCTTCAATAAGATAAGCATTTCATCTAATTTTCTATTAGCCTCATGATATTGACTAAACCACATCATCTTATGCTGTACTAATTGAATTTGATTTTTGCAAAGTAACATGCCTCTAAGAGAATTCTATGAAGTAATATCAACTTTAACAATAACAACTGTCCGAAGAATAAAAACAAAAGAATATGTTTAAGAGATTAACATATAGTATCATGGATAATAAGAGATCTCAACAGTATAAACCAAGTCTAAGCATGCAACTTTTTATCACTAACTAAAAACTTTAGAAGTTGTATTTTCATTCATATCCAAGTATTAGATTCCCAAGCATATACATATGGTAGGCATGTGAAATAAAAATTAGTCTATATATTAATTAGTCTATCAATTAATCTCAATCATATCTAGGCATATGGTACACCAAGATATGATCCTATTATTGTAAATCATATCAACTAAAGAAAGCTTATGAGTTAAGGTATAAGAATATTACCTTTTATTAGATTGCTAGGGAAATACATGACACCTTCTTTCTAGTAGTCATGAAAGCTAGCAGGACTAAACGTAAATATAAAAGAGAAAAAATGGAAATTTGATTGATTTATTTAACACAATGAACTTTACTACATTTTCCTCATCGGAATGGTACTTATTTATTCCAATTTACATGTCTTACTTTTTTTTATCTATCTCAAACAGAGTGTATATTTTTGAAAATAAATGATGATTTTATGTAATACTGGATTTCCTTAATAGTACAAAATAAGGTATCAAGAATTATGAAAAAATTACTATCGATAGTTCCTGTTTCCTAATAGTTTTAAATGTTGTGTTATGATCATGATTTAGTTTGTGTTTTCGATATGTAATTTAGATATTTGATCATGCTCTACTGATTTAGTGATGCCTAGTTCAATATTTTTATTCTGTATAGAAACATTTACTTGGTATATAAAATTTATTTTATAATAAAAAAGTTGATGATCCCATCTACTAAGATACTAATTAGCTTAAAACTTAAGTGCCCTTAGAGAAGCATATATTATGTTAGCCCTATATGACTCTAGTAACTCTTTCTTAGTCGACAAACTGAAGAAAAAAGTCGACTTTCCTATAGGTTAGTATAACAGATGATAAGTAATGGTACATGATGAAGTTAAATAAGACAAGTAATTTTATACTAGTTTAGATCACCGATGTGGTGCCTAGTCAAGTCCTCTTGGGTTACAAGGATTTCCTTTACGAGCTTCTTGTATACTTGTGGGTACAATAATTTTGATTCAGGAATTCTAATAGCCCTTACTTTCTAGACACAACCTCTACATGTATAACTCACACTATCTCTTTTTTCCCCTTACAATTATAGACTGAGAGAGAACAATGCTTTATGAAATACAAAAGAATTATAGTACATCAGTTCAACTGAAGTGCGCAAACTTCTCCTAGTACTAGGGCAAATTTTTGTGGACTCTTTGTTTGCTCTAAAAAGAAAATACAAAAGTATTTCTTTAAATAAAGAATTTGTAATGATTCCTTGATTGAGGATTGAGAAATTAGAAGAAGAAAAAGAAGAGATAATGGGAATTGAATTAATTGATCATTCCCTCAAGTTGATGGGATTAAATAGCTTTTAAAGATAATGAAAATAAGGAAAGAAGATAATAAAATATTACACAATCTTCTAACTGCCTAATTAAAGAATATTAGGAAATATTCTCATATCTAGATTATTTAATCATACCATATTTAAATATTCTCATATCTATACTATCCAAATGTACCATAATTAACACTCCCTCTCAAGCTAGAGCGTATAAGTCATATGCTCCTAGTTTTCAACAAATATTGTCTATTCCAGATCCTCAGAGTGATTTTATGAAAATATTCGCCAGTTGATCTTTTGATTTGACAATGGTGATGTATCCAGACTCAATCTTCTCTCGAATGAAGTGAGAATCTATTTCAATGTGCTTCGTTCTTTCATAAAATACTGCATTAGAAGAGATATGTAGTGCATCTTGGTTATCACAGATCAATGACATCGATTCAACTCCTTCTATCTTCAATTCTTGGAGAAGTTGTCTCAACCATATAAGCTCACCTGTAGCTAGTACCATAGCTCGATACTCTACCTTTGTGATTGATCTAGCTACGACAACATGCTTTTTACTTTTCCAAGATATTAGATTGCCTCCAATTAGAACATAATAACCTGAAGTGGATCATCTGTCAGAAAGAGATCTTGCCAAATATGCATTAGGATATCCAACAATGTTGGTGTCTCCATTATCTTCGTAAAATAAACCTTGTCCTGGAGAGATTTTGATATATCGCAGGATGCGACTCACTGAATTCCAGTGACTATCACAAGTGATTGCAAAAATTGTGTAACTACACTAACAACAAATGAGATGTCTGGTCGTGTTATCGTAAGATGGTTAAGTTTGCCAACAAGTATCCGATATCTACTAGGATCTTTTAGAGGCTCCCCCTGTCCTAGAATAAGCTTAGTATTTGTATCCATTGGACTGTCCACATGTTTGCAATCCAACATACAAGCTAGATTGTGCCACTTCAGTGCCCAAAAATTATTCAGACTTTCCCAAATCCTTTTGTAACGACTGGGTTCCATTGTTATAGAGAAGCCAACGGGGGAAAATTTGGGACCAAAAAACTTTTTCGTAGTATTTGGATTTTCCCAACCAAATCCAGATTTGGACGAAATCAGAGTCTTTAAGGTGAAAGGAAATCAGGTAATGATCGGTTAATTTATTTATAATTCTGGTTACATGAGTGGTTAGATAACTCGTTAAGGAATCCGTACGACTTTACAGAATTGAATTCGGGCGAGTAGAACTCCCGAAATTGATCTTAGCATGAAGGGTATTTTCTGAGCGCCGTGGGTTAGAGGTGTGTTGTGAAATGGGGATTTTGGAATTCTTTAAATAGCTCACTATTTCGTGCAAGCCGCCCGAGCGGTGCTTTTTGTCACTCTGGCGGGGCCGCTACAGCAGGGTGAAGGTCGTTGTGGCGGGTTCGACGCGACTTAAGGTCATAAATAAACTCGTAAATGACCTCATTCTGCACTTTTATATTTTTAGAGCTAAGGAAGGGACCCCAGGTGACTCCTAATAGTTTTCCACCATTCTTGAGGCTGAAGGTAAACTTTTCACTCCCTAAATCCATTTTTCGATACGTAGAACATAATAGAATGGGTAATTATCGATGGGGGAGGGTTTTGATCTTAGATTCTATGGTGGAAACAACCCTATTTTGGATACTTGGGATCATGGGTTTGATCTAGGGTTCATAGAATTGTTAGTAATTTGGGTAATTAGTGATTGTTTATTGATTACCGTGTTATTATGATTGTTTGTAAACCAACAACAAGAGGAACGAATTTGGAAATGGAAGGATCAAATTTCTTAGGGTTTCAACCTTGTTTTGAGTTAGGTGATGGTTGTTATTCTATGATTGTGTGATGAATGTTTGTTCATGCTTCGTTATGATACTTGCATGTATGCGAATGTTACATTGTTGATCACACTTGTTGTAAATGAGATAGATGAATGATGAATGCCATGAATTATGACTTATTTGTATGAACTTGAGAAAGATACTTGTGATTGTGACTGTGGTGTGTTGAATGAATCGGTTGTCATGTTCCGGCATAACTAATTGGGATCGGTTGCCACGTTCCAGCATAATTATGGGATCGGGTGCCACGTTTCGGCATAGACATTGAAGCGGGTACCATGTTCCGGTATGCTAACTGTTTGGGTTTGGATTCTATGAGAGGACCAATGACTTGTCATAATTGTGTGTATTATTGACCATGTGATAATCGATATTGTATATGTTCGGTATTTTGCATGTTTATAATGTTTTATTGACTTGCTTATGTTGCACTTAGTGGGATAGCCGTGTGATCTTACCAGTACACTGTGGTTGTGTATTGATACTGCACTTGCTCTTATTTTTGTTGAGTATCGGGAATCTTTCGACGGCTATTGATAGACCTTATTTAGAAAATCAGTGATCGTCGTTCAAATTCAAGGGTGAGCCAATTCTTTCGGGCTGCCATGAGTTCTCCTTTCGTCTATGTCCACATTTCCGTACTTAGACAGTTCTATTAGTTATTAGTACATTAGTTGGGGTTGTATCCCTTCTTGTTTAGACTTGGTTCATTGTTAGATTTTTTGGTACATTGACTTTCAGATTCTAGACATTACTTCTGCAATGTTAGTTATTATTGTTAGAATTTTGTTAGAGTTTATGGGAACTCTATTTCTTTCCTTAGTATTTTTCCTGCTTTCGTATACTTAAATTCCTTAGTTTTGTTTTACTTGCTTGGTTTGGGTTGTAGTAGTGGTTCTCTCAACGGAGAGTTAGTGTGGGTGCCAATCACGACGGTTTGGGTCATGAAAAAGTTGGTATCAGAGCCTAGTTTCATTGATCTCGATGTACCGAAATGAGACTAGTAGAGTCTCGTGGAACGGTACGGGGACGCCTATACTTTTCTTCGAGAGGCTATAGGACTTCAGAAAATATCTCTTCTCTCTTTTCTCCTTTCGTGCAATGACTTGATTCCAATTGGTATCTGGTGATTCAAATTGGTATCTAACCTCCTTCACTCTTCTATCCGCAGATAGTTAACACTAGATACAACGGCGTCAGGCCCGTAGCTCCCGTCAATGCTCCAGCTGAGGAATCTGTAGAGAGAGGTCGCGGTCGAGGCAGGGGTAGAGAAAGAGCTAGGGGTAGAGGTCGTGGAAGGGTAGTGCCTGCTGGGAATGGATCTCCTATTGGAAATGCTCCTGTGAATGAGAACCCTCTTGCGCATCATAAAGAGATTGAAGAGGAGAATGTTGATGTTGAGAATGTTGAGGATGTGGGACAAGATGAAGAGGTGCAGGCTGAGACTACCGATGTTCCCCCCATAGACCCAGTGTTAGTTGAACAGATAATGTCATTCTTGAAAGGGTTGGTTGGTCCTAGAATGCTTCTTTCTGCTCAAGCAGCTCAAGCTCCTACTAATCATCATGTTGCTAGCACTGCGCCCAATGTGGGTGGGACTAGAGGTAATGATGCTTTCTTCCGTCCTTTGTTGGGTTCTGTTACGACTGGTAATGAGCATGAAATGTTGACTGAATTTTTGAAGCTAAAGCCTCCTATGTTTCTTGGTTCTGAGAGTGAGGATGCATACGAGTTCATCTTAGATTGCTATGAGAGGCTTCATAAGTAGAGAATGGTCCATCCGCATACGGTTGAGTTTGTGTCTTTTCAACTTCAAGGTGAGGGCAAATCAGTGGTGGAGAGCTTATATGGAATGCAGAGTTTCTACTTTACCTCCACTTGCTTGGACCCAATTTCATGCTCTATTTCTAGAAAAATATGGCCTTGGAACAAGGTGGTATGTCTGTGGCCGCTTATGAGGCCAAGTTCCATGCTTTGTCTAGATATGCCACTCAATTGGTGATTACCGAGGAGGAGAGGATCCGGTTATTTATTAGGGGACTAAATTCTGAGTTGCAAGTAGTATCTGTTCATATGACTTCTACAGGGAGGAGCTTTAATGAGGTAACAGACTATGTTAAGAAGGTAGAGGGGGTGAGGCGAGACGGTCAAGCTAAGGCATGGGCAAAAAGGGCCAAGAACTCGGGTAACTTTCAAGGTTCTTACTCCAAGAGGTCCGGAAGGCCAACGCTCGCAGCCAAGACAATTCAATCCGCTATGCTCGCCTCTACAGGTAATTACTCGGGAACTCCACCTTATAATTCGATCCAGGATAGCCAGGGAGTCACACATTCAGCGGGCAGCAGGCTATCTTTTGATCGTACATGTTACAATTGTGGTGAAACTGGGCATATGAGGAGAGATTATCCCCATCGACATGTGTTAGATTCTGTGCAACAGCAGTCTAGAGTAGTGGTACCCGCAGGGAATGGTAATAATGGTAGAGGACATCCACAAGGTGGGCGATGAGGTAATCAGCGAGGCCGTGGAGGTAGAGGAAATGGTAATGTAGGTAGGGGTAACGTGCAACCAGGTAGAGAAGTGGCTCGTCGAGATGATAGGGCTCAGCGTTATGCATTTCTAGGCAAGAATGAGGCAGAGGCGTCTGATGCAGTGATCATATGTACTATTGTTGTATGTGACCGGATGACTAATGTGTTATTTGATCCGGGTTCTACTTATTCTTGTGTATCCGTGCAATTTGCCTCAGAATTTGCTATGATTTGTGATGTACTTGATACCCCTATCCATGTTTTTACCCCAGTTGGAGAGTTAGTCATAGTTACCCATGTCTATCATGCTTGTCCTATTTTGTTTATGAGTTTTCAGACTTGGGCTGATTTGGTGATTTTGGATATGACTGACTTTGATATAATCTTAGATATGACTTGGTTGTCACCCTATTATGTTGTGCTAAATTGTACTACTAAGTCTGTAACTATAGAAATTTTGGGAAGGGAAAATTTAGAGTGGGAAGGGGTGTACAACCCTAAGCGAACTAAGATCATATCCTCCATTCTCGCTAAGAAATTGATAGGGCAGAGTTGTTTGGCTTATTTGGTCCATATGAGGGATGTTGAGATTGAGGCTCCATCCATTGGGTCTATTCCTATGGTGTTAGAATTTAGAGAAGTGTTTCCTAATGACTTGCCTAGTATGCCTCCGGATAGAGATATAGATTTTTGCATTGATTTAGAGCCTGGTACACGTCCCATTTCTATCCCTCCATGTCGCATGTTTCCGGCATAATTAAGAGAGCTTAAGGTTCAAATCTAAGAGCTTCTTGATAAGGGATTTATTCGTCCCAGTGCTTCCCCATGGGGTGCTCCATTTTTGTTTGTTAAGAAAATGATGGTAGTATGAGAATGTGTTTAGATTACTGGCAATTGAATAAGGTCACTATTCGAAACAAGTATCTTTTGCCTCGAATAGATGATCTTTTTGACCAATTGCAAGGTGCATCAGTTTTCTCTAAGATTGATCTAAGGTTTGGCTACCATCAGTTGAAAATTAGGCCAGAGGATGTGCCCAAGACGGTGTTTAGAACTCGCTATGGGCACTATAAGTTTTTAGTTATGTCTTTTGGTTGACCAACGTGACTGCAACATTCATGAGTTTGATGAATGGGGTGTTCAAACCATTTCTTGATTCTTTCGTTATAGTCTTTATTGATGATATTTTGGTATATTCGAAAAGTGAGGAAGAGCATGCCAACCATCTTTGTATTGTTTTGGGCGTTCTTGGGAAACAAAGGTTGTATTCTAAATTTTCTAAATGTGAATTTTGGTTGACATCGGTTGCATTTTTGGGACATGTAGTCTCAATAGAAGGCGTAATGGTAGATCCTCAAAAGATTGAGGCGGTTAAGAATTGAGTTCGACCTAGCTCTGTGATGGAAGTTAGGAGTTTTGTTGGGCTCGCTATCTATTATCATCGATTTGTAAAGAACTTTGCTTCTATTGCCACTCACATGACCAATTTGACCAAAAAGGAGATACCATTTGAATGGACCAAAAAATGTGAGGAGAGCTTTCAAAAGCTCAAGACTCTCTTGACCACTGCACGTATCCTAGCATTACCGGTGGAAGGTAAAGATTTTATTATTTATTGTGATGTTTCACATTCTGGTTTGGGTGTGTTGTTGATGCAGGATAAGAATGTTATAGCTTATGTCTCACGTCAATTGAAGGTGCATGAGAGGAATTATCCAACACATGATTTAGAGTTGGTAGCGGTAGTGTTTGGTCTTAAGATCTGGCGACATTACTGTCACACCCCTTTTCGCGCACGGAGGCGGAAGGGTTTTTCCAATTTAAGTGACGTTATTGATTAAGGGATTATTTAATTTTTTGAGTTATAGTGTTCCAAGTCACCTTTTCTATTTTAATCCCTAACCAAAAGGAAATGACTCTTTAATATGGTCTGCGAACTAGAAATTCAGGTAAGGAATTCTATTGACCGAGGGGAAGGTATTAGGTATCCCTCGAGTCCCATGGCACTGTCACTTTTATTGACTTAAACTTATTTTAAAATATTTTTTGGATATATTATTTCAGTCCATGACTTGTTCGCATTTTTATTGATGAACTTTTATAACCGCATTCTTGGTCTTGACATTTAGAGGCATAACTTCCTTCTTCGCATCACACTTAATAATGTTGTCTATGAGTCTCTATTTTAAACTAGTGAAAGTCGATTATATTATTGGACAAGGTGCATCACGCATCCTTGAGTTTTTTTTTTTTAATGTCTCAAAAAGATGTGTAACCACATTCTTAATCAAAACAAACATTGTTAATGCGTCTAAAAGTTCATCTAACGTTAAGAGAAAATATTTTAATATTTACCTACCCAAAGTGTTACTTAACCAAAACAGTGACCTAGACCGATTTCAGTAGAAATAAATCTATCAATAAATAATAAAAGTAAATCTTAGTAAAATAGTAAACGGAGCATCCAAAAGCTATGTATATCGTGTTGACCAATATTTCCTTAATTCTTATTAATCAAACCCCATACCTCTTCTAATTAGTAAATAAAATTTGTTACCTAATTTTAAACAAATTGGTTTCAAAGTGGCTCACTGATTGAGTTATTTACTCTAATTTAATTATCTAATCTAGTGATCTACTAATTAAGTTATTTATTCTAATTTAATTATCTAATCTAGTGACCTAATTAAATTCTTGTTCTCTCTGACATTTATATTTGAGAAGCCAAATGTGGATTACAATATATCATAAGGGTTGCAAAAAATTGAAATTAACACAATGTTAATATGACATGAACTCATTGAAATAATATAAATTTTAATTATCCATTTAGATAAACAACTTGGTTGTATTAACTAGCATATGAAACTATTTAAATAATTTCTTCCATGCTTTGATTCACAAATAAATATATTAAAAATAAATAAAAAGAAAAAAAACATAAATTTGTGTGATAAAATAGGAGCAAGAGCGATATCACCAGATACTCGACATAGATATCAAAATACGATACTATATGAAACTTATTCTAAATTTAAAGATGCAACATGTTTAACATATTTCAATATTATAATGGAAAAGTTAAACAAACATAAAATTTGAGCAAATTCATAACATTGGAATTAAGTATTATATAATCATGAAAATCAAAATAAAATAAATGTGAAAGGGTACCTCTTGCGAAAATCAATTTACGAAAAGAAAGCAATCCTAATAGGACACCACGAACTTGAAACTACAAAAACAAACCTCAAACTCAACCTTTCGTTGTGAGTGAATATATATATATATATATATTTAATGTGAGGGTGATCTTCTTTTTCTTTTTTCGTGCAGATGGGTATATGTATTTTTTTGTGTTTGGTAATATCCCGGAGTCTTTTTATTTGTGTTGTGTGTATATATAATATAGTAGTATATAGTGGAGTGTGGGTGTGTGGGTGGTGATGTGTGTCTGTGATGTGTATGTAGTATGTGGGAGTGTGCATAGGGGTTGGGTAGTACGTGTGTAGTGGCATAGTATATGTGTAGTGAGTGGAGTGGGGAATTATGGTGAAGTGGGGGTGAGGGTTGTGGGAAATGGGAAGAGTAGTGGGGGTTAATGTGTAGGCATATCATATCATATATATATATAGGAGAACCTTAGGCCCGCTTACGTGGTGCAACACAAACCAGAATTCACTTTTAATTTATATTTTTCCAAAACTAGCTTTCCCCTTTCATGAAAAGTGTGACATTTATGATAAGTTGTGACTTTTATGAAAAGTTGTGACTTTTATGAAAAGTTATGTGTTTTTATGAAAAGTTGTGACTTTTATGAAAAGTTGCGACTTTAATGAAGAGTTGAGACTTTTATGAAAAATTGTGACTTTTATGAAAGGTTGTGAAATCTTTCTGAAGGGTTGCAACTTTTCCAAATAGTTGAAACATTTCCGATAAGGCACAATAAATAGTTGTTCACATTACCATTTGTTGTCTATAAATAGAGGGATTCTCTCATTTTAAATTTTAAAACAACAAAAATTCTGAACCTCTTCTTCTTGTTCTTCTTCTTCTTCTTCACAATTAAATATTTGTGTAGTTTACTCATGTTGAGTGGCTCAGTGACACCATTGCTTATGTTACATATCCTGGGATGTATTTTTACACTCATTAATTTATGCTTATGTTAGTAAGGATAAATGATAAAATGTAATAATTTTCATTTGCCTTTACATTATTAATCTTTTATGTAAGATAATATAGTGTTTTAGTTTTAGTGACTGATAGTTTTTAAGTATTATTTTATATATTCTGTGTATTAAATTCTCGTGCGAAGTGCGGGTAATTTTACTAGTATAAATATAAAATATAATAATTAAAAATATTATTAATTATTTTAAATTAATATAAATATAAGAAAATTTAAATAGCTAATTAAAAAATATAATTAGGAAACAGTAGTTTATTTATTAAAGAAGACCAAAACAATAAGGCATAGTAAATAATTTTTCTAAAAATACCGTAGCCGCCGGCAAACTAAAAGTGTGAATCTCCGGTGGCAATGACCACCAAATCGCCCGGTCAACCTCCCACTGGGGTTGATCTAGATCTGAAGGATAGAGAACCAGCTTCTAGGCTTGACTTTTTAGCTGCTGTAAGACCATCAAGGGAAGTTAATGCGACGGCGTTGAAACCTATTGTGTATTTGCATGGTGAACCAAGAATAGTATGGGAGGAGGAAGAGGTTGATCGGATGATCGTGAAGGAGAACTTAGAGTATGCAGTGATAGGAAAATTTTCCTATGGTTGGCCTGAGATTCAAGATTTGAGAAAACTAATTCCGAAGCAATG
>JAJOOR010011588.1:0-24181 GCA_036250505.1 Solanum acaule | reverse complement strand
AAAAGAAGACATTGTTTGTAATGATTTTGGTAGAAAAAAGCATACCTTTATTTGCAGTATGTGTTAAAGGTAATTTGCTTGCAACATGACATGTAGTTGATGTTGATCCTAGTATGAGGAATAGAAATATTTAGAGATAGCTAGGTAATTCTGAAAAATGAACATAGGCAAAATAGTTGAAGTAATATTTCTGAACTGACCTAGTTCAAAGCTAGATAAGCAACTGACTATATGTTCTCGTCTAGTTGAAGTACCTGGTAGGTTTGTAGTTAGTTGAAGTGTGTAACTATAGCTCTAGATATTTACAAGAGAGATTTAACAGAAGGAAGAAAAGAATATGCTTAGCTAACATTGCTGAGGAGATAATGAAGAAGTGGTAATTGTAAGAGCAGCAGTACTATTTGATTGATGAAGGATTTTTTGTCTTTTTGATTCAGCCCTTTTTTCTCTTAGCTGGGATAGAAGTAATTCTTTTCTCTCCGGTGACATTTGTGCATATCTAGTACGTCGACACAAATTTCTATCAGAAGTTGGTTCTTGGGTAGGCACATTATCTCTATTTTCTTCTATTCCTGTTTCAAGTAATTTATCATTTCTTGAAATAATTTATAACCTAATGTAATGTGGAAAAAATACATACAATTAACCAAAAAAAAGGCTTCTGCTAGCATGAGCCCAATATGGACTAATGAGAAACATTATATAAGTATTACAACATTTCGATGGAAGTATGCATAGAAAACCTGTTCAATTGATTGAATGAGTACTTGTTCCTACAATCATTACATCATATGTTGTCTTTGAAGATATAAGATTGTACTTTAGAACAAATGAAAGATAAGTTATGTAATAGAAGATGTTTTGACAGTTTCAAGCTATCCATATAAACAACTTTATGTTGCTGTGAAAGATGAATCTATTGTTATTATTGTGTTGGACAGTTTTGATCATTGAAAGAATGGAAAGGAAAAACATAACTTTGTTAGGTTGTCTCCCACCATCACTAAAGGAAGATAATTATTCGAAATATTCTGCGAAAGTAAAAACACTATATATTCGAAAATTATCTGTAGAATAAAGAATATTGTCACGATGATTCACTATTAGTACTAAAATAGACTGAAGATACCATATGGGAAATAAAGCAGACATATTGTATGCATTTGCAAATGACTTGTCGCCATTTGAAAGCACCCAACTTTTATTCATACGTGTAAAGTGATTCTGCTTTGAAAATGCGGATAATATTTGGTTGTTGCTACTGTCAAAGTTCCATCTATTGCGCCGAATGGAAATATTTACAGATAGCTAGGTAATTATGAAAAATGAATATAGGCAAAATAGTTGAGGTAATATCTGTGAACAGACCTAGTTTGAAGGTAGATAAGCAAGTAACTATATGTTCTCTTCTAGTTGAAGTAGATGGTTCATTTGTAGGTTTGGAAGCTGCAACTACAAAATGAGAAAAATAAATCTATTAAGAGTAGGTCATTTGAAGCGTGTAACTATAGCTATAGATATTTAGAAGATAATTTTGATAGAAGGAAGATAAGAATATGCCTAGCTAACCTTGTTGAGGAGATAATGAAGAAGTGGTAATTGTAAGAGCAGCAGTACAATTTGATTGGTGAAGGTTTTTTTGTCTTTTTAATTCAGCCCTTTTTGCTCTTAGCTGGGATAAAAATAACTGTTTTCTCTCCGGTGACATTTCTGCATATCTAGTACGTCGACGCAAATTTTTGTCAGAAGTTGTTTCTTGGGTAGGCACATTATCTCTATTTTCTTCCATTCCTGTTTGAAGTAATTCATGATTTGTTAAAAAAAATTATAATGTAATGTAATGTAGGAAAAATACATAGAATTGACATAAAAAAACCCATGTGGCAGCATGAGCCGAATATGGATTAATGACAAACATCATATAAGCATTACAATATTTTGATGGAAGTATGCATAGAAAACCTCTTTAGTTGATTTAATGAGTACTTCTTCCTACAATGAATGCATGATATATTGTCTTTAAAGACATAACAGTGTACTTTAGAATAAATGAAAGATAAGTTATTTAATAGAAGATGTTTTGACAGTTTGAATTGCGTTTGGTAGTTCAAGAGGCATACGAAGAACTTTATGTTGCTGCGAAGGATGAATGTATTGGTATTATTGTGTTGGACAGTTTTGATCATTGGAAGAATGGGAAGGGAAAACATAACTTCGTTAGCTTGTCTCGCACCATCATTAAAGCAAGATAATTATTGCAAATATTTAATCATGTTTACATTTGGTAAAATTGAACTAATTAGTTCATCACATGAGTTAAGTTAAAGAAAAAGTAATATTGTATACGTAAGGAAATTGCAGAAAGCATATTTGCTCTGTAATTATACATACATAGCACCATGATGTCAGTACAAAATATAAGCTAATTTTTTCCCCAAGTAAAAACACTATATACTCGAAAATTCAGTGTAGAATAAACAAGATTCTGGCCATGATTTACTATTACCACTAAAATAGACTGAAGAGACCATATGGCAAATAAGTCAAACATATTGGATGCATTTGCAAATCACTGGTGACCATTTGAAAGCACCCAACTTTTATTCATATGTGTAAAGTGATTCTGGGGAAAAAATATGGATAATGTTTAGGTGTTCGTACTGTCAAAGTTCCATCTTATCTCCATTTTGACGAAATAAAATCTAAATAAGAGGAGTTGCTAAAAGATTGGACGCACTTCGTAGGTTGAAAGGTTGTTATAATATGACTTTGAGGTACAACAATATAAAGAGGTTTCATGAGTGGTGGTTTCATGAGGGAGTAGAAGCAAGTATTAAGATTATGAGTTTGGGGCAATAATTTTTACCAACAATTCCATTAAATGTACAGAGAACATGTGGCTGTAAATCAAATCCATCGGTAGAGCAATTTATAGACTTAAAATCTTGAATCATTCTTTGTCATAGCTACTTTAAACTAACTGAAAATAGGAGAGGGGAAATAAAATACAGCTGATAGTACTGGCGAAGGCATTTCCTTTGCATTGTTAAGATGGAAATTTTTAACCAAACCTATATTAATTGTAAGAAGAAAAAGAATATGATATTTTGAAGAGAAAATGGTCCAATAAAATCTGAACAGAGGAAAGTGGAAAATTCATGTAGCTAAGGGAATAAAAGTGATATGTACAACTGATAAACTGATCAGTATATGATGATCAGTTGACAGTATAGGATTAAAACTCATACTATCAAGCACAACCAATATGGACTTGTCATCACAGAAATACACATATTACTGTAAAGGTTGCCTCTTTAAGTGAAAGATTTTTACATGTTGTAGCTCCTATCAGATAGAATTTAAGGAATGGTGTCTAATGATGTATTATTAATTTTTGTCAGCTTCATTTTCATCAGCCCTGTTGCAAGCAAGGCAAAAAGTTTTTCATGTGCACTGAACTATATAAATTTAGAACAAAGTACTTTCATGCAGGCTTTCAAACAGAAGCTTAATTAAGTCATTTTTGGCAAACTTAAATGTAGGGCATAAGAATGCGGAAAAGGCAACCAAAATAATAGGCACCTAACCAAAATGTTATTACTAAATGTTTGACAATTTGGTTTGTAGAGCCTTCACCTATTATCTTTGCTTTTTGTCAATAAGATTGACTGCTAAAATATTGACACATTAGTGACCGGACAGATATTGTTCACGGAACCCTTGTGTATTTGAATTGTGTATGTTTCTGTGTGACATCTACTGAAACGAACATATGAACACAAGAGTAAATGATTTAAACAGAAACACAGGTGGGATCAAATGACATACATTTGAAAGATATTTTTTCACAAAAACAAAACAATAGAGAAGAGAGTGGGGTTGCGTTGTAATAACATACCTTTTCAGTTGCTGAGTGATATGGGACAGGATATTTAGGGTCTAAAAAAAGCCACAAAAATTATGTTAGCAGTTTTCATGTATATGATCAAACATGTTGAACGCGTATAATGTAAATACCATACATTTGAGATATACGAATGTAGCATTTGGGAAAATAAGAATTACAATGAAAAGAATTGAAACAGAATAGTGTAAAGTGTTTTGTAAGAAGCAATTGGAAGCAAAAAAGCAAAGTACTTCAACATAAGAATGTAATTATCTTTAAATTGAAGGACATACAAACATAAATACATATGGAAAGAACAATGAGAGTAGGCACCATCATAGGCCCTTTGTCAACAGGTGGACAGATTAGGAATAGAACATGTCTATAACATGAAGCTTCTATCACATTCGTCCTATATAAGCGTAATTAAAGGAGTTTTCTGTCTCCGCAATGATTCTTTAGCATAGAGAATATTTCGACTGTAAATATTATTTTCAAACTAATAAAATAAGTTATCACGGTTTTCACACATGAACGGTTGACATATCAAACAGACAAATTCTGTAACAAGTATGATTAAAGTCAGCAAAACACTTTGGTTAACATACATAATGGATGTTTAAGCTTTTCATGAAATGTAGGACAAACGACAAAAAATTTGAAGTAATTGTGCAAATTTCCGTCTCTTCTTTGACATGTTATTGTGTTGGATACTAATGTGATATCATAAGTTCAACGTATCATATTATTCTTAATTTTGAAAGGAGCATATGCCCTTTTTCAGCATTCATGCCATAACCATTTTACACGTAAGGTAGAGCTTAAGTTCAGGTTTGAATTAGTCATGTTATAAAATGAAGTCCACATCTGTATTCAGTTGTGTTTTAGGTGAAGCTGCGCTGATAAGTTTTGACACTTCAGTAATATTCTCTGTGTAGATAGTAACGTTTGTGGGTTAATTTTAAGTTATTTCTAAAGAGGAATCAGAAGAGAGCCGAAGAAGAAAGCTACTAAGTTTAGCTACTGCAACGTTCTATCCATACCAAACAGAAATACATATATGGGAATAACCAAACTTCAAAATGACTTCATGCACAATTTATTATTCCATCTTATTCGAAGTAAAAGACATAACTATTGTCTATCTACAGGAAGAGCAGAATTTTGATTGTTAACTTGTTGCGAAACACCTTGATTTGATATTAGACTATTGATACAGGTAAAAGGAATTGAAAGTGTAGGGCTAGAGAAAGGTATACTGCTCTGGTTGGTCTGGCTGTTTCAAATGTGTTTTACTTTTAGGGAAATGCATGATGGAGAGTTGAAATAATATTGTAAGAAACTGTATAACACACTTACACCCTGGATGAGAAATGAATGTAGCTGTAGACAATATTGGCACTATGCTATTTAGTGTGTATGCACTCATAATGTTGTAATGTAGTTAATGTAACTGAGCTACAGTAGAAGGGAAATAATATTGTAAGAAAGTGTATAATGAACTTTGCAGTTTCCCTATTCATAATAACTAACCTCTACATTGAACTGTTTATAAGAATTCTGTAGCGACACCAATGGATTTAAGGCATATGATAGTGGAAATGTTTTGCTAAGCCAATTCACCCAACTCATTAATGCAACAGACTGATATTAACAGTAAGGTAAACATAAAGATAAAGATTGTGGCAGCATAGGCAAATGTAACTTTTATGGTAGGTGTAAATCATGAGAGATGTTATACTAATAGTTATAAAGAATTCCTACATTGATTGATAAAATTAGCTGTTCAAATGTAAGTTGGAAAACATTGTTACCTGAACTGCATTTGATTTTTCTGTGTTTTTGGGAAATGTGAACAATCAGAAACAGCAGATTTATTAATTTCCTGTAAACAAACAAAACAGCCAATAAATTAAGAAGTTTCATAGTAGTTTATGTACAATTTCAATAGCTTTATTAGATAAGACCATAAAAAATTGCGTGGAATGAAACGGAGAAGGCAGGAATGAGTTAAATATTGGGAAGAAAGGTGACATTACGTACAGCTAGGACAAACAGAGGTCCTAAACTTGTTGTATTCATTTGCAGAGGAAGGGAAAAAAAGTGGACACTGAAGTTACAATCAATTATCAAATTAAACTGTGTGTTCCTTTTAAGTGTGTGTTTTGATTTGCAGATGCATATATATACACATGAGTATTTGACTACTATAAGTGTTTAATGTACAAATTTGTTTATGAAAGCTCTGAAAATGAAGCTACATCAGCAGAGTTGAAGTGATTCAGCTTTCAGTGGAAACATTTTGTCTCATACTACTGAATGTGCGAGTCTGTTGTATAGTAATTTTATCATTTGAAGGCTCCATTTTCTATTGATGTTACAATTGGGTTTTATGTTTTTTTAACTATCTTCTATTATTGGCTAATGGTAGATTCAAATTATCGTAGCTTGTTTAAGCGTACAGCTGAAAATGCAGGCAACATCCACATTTGTGCGGCATTCTGTAAAATGATTGCATTCCCAAATGGAACCGAACAAAGAGGCATGAATATAAGGCATTATATTTTGGGTCCTACATGGAAGAATAAGCAAAATCCATAAAACCTAAAATTGAAGAGATTGTTGCAAATGTTTGGCGGTAAGCTGCTCTTCTGTTCACAACTTATATAGAAGTGATACGGAAGATGAAGACTTTGACCAAACAGTTTATTTGCATGTTGAATTCCTTGCTCTACCTCATTGTTAACCTCGAAACAGGTTAAGTAGCGGAACTAAAACTACTGCAAAAAAGAAAGTAAGCCAAACTATTACCAAAGAAATCTCCCTAGCTGCACTGCTTCTTTTTGCTATTTAGTTTTTTGGCTGTTATGTAAGCATAATCTGTAAATGGATTTTATATTTTAAGGATATTTAATTGTGAAAAAAGAAATGATAAGCTAATGGAACAAAGTAACGATAAGCTTAGAAGGAACTATTTCTCTACAATGGTAGGCCTAGCAGTTAATGAGTTTGAACAGTCATTAGCAATTTGGACTATCCTGGAAACCAAAAAGTTGGGCAAACTTTAAAGGATAATTAAAACACTTGAATGAGAAGTGATGTGCAAAGAGTGGAAACTAAATCAGTAAGAGAAGTACTAAATTAGCAGTACAAATAAAGTACTATAAATTGGTCCTAGTACCATTAGGAGAGACTTTCCTATTGGAGTGAATACTACAAATGGGTGAGATAGCAATTCTGACTGTATTTGAAATTGTTTTTAGGCAGTTGAAGAAATCTCTCTAAGGTGGTGATAATGAAGAGGCTCCTGCAGACCCTGCAGGCTGTTGTGTATGAGTGGTATTTTTATCTTTCAGTTACGGGCAATCTCCTGTGAAATAGATTTAGTATTTAAGAACATTCAATTTCAGGGGATTCAACATGAAATAAGTTACAACTACATATGGAACAACTGAAACGAATCATTAATTATATTACATGAAATATTTGTAGCAGGTAATGATTTTTAATAGCCATTCACAATTTGGAGTATCCTGAAAACCGGAGAATTGGAAAAAGCTGAAACGATAATTAAAAGAGTTGAAGGAAAAGTGATGTGCAAACACCGGTAACTAAATCAATAAGAGAAGTACTAAATTAGGAGTACAAATAAACTACCAAAAATTCATCCTAGTACCATTATGAGAGACTCTCCTACTGCAGTCAATAGTACAAATGGGTGAGATAAGAATTCTGACTGTATTTCAAATGTTTTTGTTACAGGTGAAGTAAAATATGAGAGAATAACTCCTGGGTGTATCAAATCGTATAGATCATGGGAGAAAAAAAAAAGGTACCTGTGACCACGTCTGGGATGTCTCTGAATCTCGTGGAGTGGCTAGCCTGTATATACGGTTTGGGTCAGCATTTGAACCAATCCATCTAAGGTGGTGATAATGAACAGGCTGCTGCAAACCCAACAGACTGTTGTGTATCACTGGTATTTCTATCGTTCAGTTGCAGCCAATCTCCTATGAAATAAAGTAAGTATTTAGGAATATTGAATGTAACCAAATTCAATATGAAATAAGTTACAACGACATATGGGACAAATGAAAAGAATCAATAATTATATTAGATGAAATATTTTCTTTCCTTTTGCTAATGAATTTGTCTGGACAAGTATTGAGGCAAAAGAAAGCAAAGACATATAAAAGCTGTGAATACCGAACATGTGGGGATACAACATATGTGACAAATGACAATATGTTTAACCAGGAAAATTGAGGTGGTATTCTTCCTATAATGTGAATGAACCAACACAAATATTCCATCCGAATAGTGTAACCTATTCATGGAATCAATTGAAGCGGCTAACATGAGAAGAACAATGTAGACCAGGTAATACATTCCCATCCTGTTAAGCACAGTGAATATTGACACACAGTAAGTACAAAAGATGTAACAATTTCATCTTCTATAATAGAATTTTGCAACAAACAATGTATCTACTTGTCCCAAATATTTGTCAAACATTTTATTTTCACATGCGTCTCTCTGTCGACTTTATCTGTAAATATGCAGGTCAAATTTACGAAGACAAATGTACGTTAATTAACAGAGAGTTTAACAATTATCAGCAGTGTCAACTACATATTGACAAATTTAATGTAAAATTGTTATCACCAAGTAGGGGTTGTGGTGGTTCGATGGTCAAGATAGTGCAATAGACAAATACATGCAATTATTGACCAGAAGTTTGCAGCACATACATAGAGTATAATATGGCTTAATATGGTCCAGAGAAGACAAATTAGGAATCAGAGAAAGAGCAAAACAGAAGACAAATTAGGAATGGGAGAAAGAGCAAATGATGGAGCAAACATGTAAATTTCACTTAAAGCATGAACAAATACCTGCGCAGGTCGTCCGAAACAAACAGAAATCTTCAGGAAAGCTTCACAGAGAGATTTTAACTGTGTAGACAAACAGAAAACAGTAAGCAGCAGATGGATTCTCCATTGAAGAGGTGAGAAGTAGAAGGAAGAGTTGACAGAATAGAGCGACTTTACCCAGGAGGACAGAAACTTAAAGCATGAAGAAGTAGCTGCGCAGCGCGTCCGAAACAAACAGAGATATTCAGCAAAGCTTCAGAGAGAGATTTAAAGTGTGTAGAGAAAGAGGAAAAACTAAGGAGCAGATGGATTCGCCATTGAAGAGGTCAGAAGTAGAAGGAAGAGTTGAGAGAATGCTGCGACTTTAGCAAGGAGGCGAGAAATTAGGGTTAGAAATTTGGCAGATATAGCAAGAAAATTCTAGAGAAAGTGTGCTTATTTTTTGATGTACAATTAGTACTACCATTAGTACAATACAAAGATACAGTGTTGGTCCTTTGTAAAATGTACAATTAGTACTGCCTTTAGTACAATCAAATAATGCAGTGTTGGTCCTTTTTAAGTCTCATTTCTACATAAGGGTAATGTTCTAGTTTATGTGATAATATTTTTTTATGAAAAAAATAATAACTTTTTAAAATTTGGAACAAATTTAAAATAAAGTTTTTTTGCTTTATTCTTAATAATAATTTTTTATTATAGCCACACAAATGTTATATAATGTTTGAAATCTCAAATTTCAAGAGTCTTATAATCCCGCAAGTAGGGCCGACTCAACAAGATCGGGGGCCTAAAGCCAAACCTTAAAGAGAGGCCCTAATATTTTGAGAAGTACTTTGTTTCTTTAATAATTTTATTATTGACTTCACTTGCCAATAAATTTAATAATTCACTTTGTATATTATGTCCAAGGTAATGACTATGAATTTCGTCATGCTTATTCTTCAAATATGTTCTTGCATAGTTGGAACAAATTTATTAATCATTTCAATTAGGCTTTAAAAATTACCGTTACTTTCTTGATAGATCTTTCCATTTGTTCCCCTAAATGCTAAATTATTTTTCCAAAGAGTTTTGATCACGTCAATATATAATTTTGGACAATACATTTTTCCATTGCACTTTATCTCTATCAATTTGTTCCCGCACAACTTTATCAATTGTTTTTTAATGCAATCTCATTTCTAAATCAATACACGAGCTCATATTATTAATAATATGTTCATTGTTTACTTCATGAACTGTGAGCTTAACACTAAGATTTCTCCACTCATTACTACCTTCACTAGCTAGTTTACTATTACAAATAATATAAGTTGTGCTAAATAATTTACAACAAAAACAATTTTTTTTATCCAAATCTTTAGAGTAGATTAATCATTTTCTTTCATGCTTTTCTTCATTTACCAAATTTTTGAATATAGCGTGTTGTAGAAAAATGTCGTACGTATTTATCTCTTGGAAAATTTATATCATCAGTCATTCTAAATGGTCCCTTTTCTACTAATAGATCTCTCAATTTTGTATCTACATTATTCCACTAACTTGGATCATATATTTTTTAGGGATGCAACTATTTAAATTATTTAAGAGTTCTTGATATCGGGAACAATGCACATTTTCACCAACTTCTTCTAGATTTTATTCTTGGATATTATTATCATCTAACTCAATTCTATTGGTGACTTGTTCATTTGAAAAACATCCTCCAATATTTTTTGATTCGAAATATTTATTATTTGTTAAAAATCTATTAAGGGCTCTTTTTTAAGATTTATTTAATTCTTCAAGTTTTCTCTCTTTTTGCAAAATGGGAATCATATTTTCTAGTTGACATATTAAAATTGAATAAATTTTAATAATAATTAAAATAATTTACATATACTTAAGAATATCAACAATAACAATTTTTCAAGAAAAACTATAAAACCTCTTACACGTTTTTTTCCCCAAAAAATTAATTTAACTTTTTAATGATATGTATAATTACTTTTTTTTTTAAAATGGAGCCCCCAAAAAATATGGAGCCCCAAGCGATGGCTTTAGTGGCCTAGTGGTTAAGACGGTCCTGCCCGCAAGTGTTTATTATATGACATATTTTAATTAATTAAGCTCACAGAGTTTTAAAAGTCTTTCTTTTATTCCTAAATAACTCTTTGCCTAACCATATATTAAGGGGAAAAAAACATAAGTATACAGAATAAGCACCTTAATAACCACTATGTAACAATAGTTTTATTTTTCACCACTATAGCAATAGATTTTTTTCAAAAACATACAATAATATTAATAAAAAGAAAATGAAACAAAATTAGGAGAGAGATTATTATGACCCACGATTTTTTCTTCTTTTCCAAGATTTTTTCTCATTTTTTTTATTTACCTTCCACAATCAACTCAAATTGTTATACATTCTCTTTCATAAAAAAAAGGTATTTTAACCAAATTAAAACTCTCTACCTCCTCTATTATGAAAGTTTGTACAATTATTGATATGAACAATGTTTCAATTCTAATTCAATACAACAGACGATGAGATGCAACAAGTATGTGTTGATAAATACGTTGAAATTGGTGATTGTTATTTGTTTGTTTTTTTTCGTTATTGTTATTTTATGATTTGAAAATAGTAGTGTTGTATGTGATGAGTGTTGGTGTATTTGATATAGTATAGATAATTTATTATACATCAAATTCGGTTGGTGTATGTGTAAGCACGGCGAAATTGATGATTTGTTAACATAATGAATTTAAAAGATTTGATATTTTTTTCGTGCTTGTTATTTTGAAATCTAATCATATTTAGATTCTTTATTTTGTGGTAGATGTGTTGATGTATTTGATATATTTTAGATAACTTATATACACCAACTTTGTTGGTGTATGTGTATATGTTTGTGGTATACGTCATTGTTGTTAAATAACTTGGTAATTTGTAGTGTATGTGATATTTGGTTGGATTAAGGTATATACATTGAAATCTTAAAATAATTATAGTGTTTAAATTACTGATTAGTTTATGTTGGTGTATTTCATACCAAAATAACAACCAAATTGTTATACTATCTCAATAGTTAAAGTTATTTTGTATAACAACGTCATCATTGTTTTAATATAAATACATCATATTGTGTACCAAAAAATAAACCAATCTTTTATACTGAATTAAATTGAAAACACCATTTTGTGTTATATATATATTGGTTAATATGATGGTGTAGCGAATATATTTAGATATTTAGCTTCTTTTTTTTTTTTTTGATAAATGTCTTGGTGTTAGTATATGTACACCATTCATGTACGCTATCATTAATGTGTAAATTTTAATTACTCTTTAAATCAAATTTATTATACAAATAAATTGATAATTCTTGGCTAGTTTGTGTTGTAAATGGTGGTGTATGTCATTCATTAAATATCATATTGAAGTGTACATCAAAATTTCACCACAATGTACACATTTATTAAATTGTAGCTTTGAATTTTTTTTTGTAAATAATTTATATTATGATTTGACATATTGATATACATTTGAATGTTTCTAACTATTTATGGAACTGTGCCGCAGGAATGTATGTTTGGAAGGGTGATATATGACGCAACGATCAAATATGATCTATATATTTGAGTTGATGTTATATAATAGTGTACACCATAATGTGGAATCAAATTATATACTAATAAAATTGTCTTTATGAATAAAAAAAAAATAATGAAACCATATTGTATATCAATTAACATCGTAATATAATATTTTTTTTTTTTACAATATTAACTAAAAAGATTATATTACCGATATATGAATTAGTCTGCAGAAATAATTATTAGACGCAAATATTTTTTTATGATTTTATGTATATTGGTATTTCATATGATGAAATATAAATTGGTACTTCTTTTACAAAAGAATTGAAACCGAATTGGGGAGAGAGAAAAAAGAAAGAAAGAATAGTTGTATCAAATAAGGAAAGTGTTTAATGGTAGGATTCCTATTAACTTAGCCTATAAATTCTCTCCTAAAAAATTAACACTTAGAATCAACAAAAAGAGAGAGAGAAAGAAACGTACATCCTAAAAAAAAGATCTTTAAGTAAAGAATCATATTCAATTATAATTGTTAGTGAGAATACCAAAGTACATATAGTAAATTATGAGTCCCACAATATTAGCACACTAACTCAAAAAATAGCAATTAAAAATGTGTATTATTTTCAAAATTAGTTCCTTATAGTGTTGAAACTGAAAGGTATTATTGTCAAAATGTTGATTTTGATTATGGTATAAAATTAACTTTTGATATAAAAAGGTTTGTGCCTTTGTAAAAATTTTAATGAATTTCTGTATAAAATGGTACATATTAAGGTATTTTGTTGGATTAAAATATGGTGTAATACTCTTGCTAAACTGGTAGGCTGAACATCAACTTCAAACCATAATTTATGTCATATAAAATACAGTTTGTTAATTATTTATAAGTATATATTTATCCAATTAATAATCTTATAACACAACAACACCAACATTTTATCAATATCACCTTTCAGTTCCAACACTGAAATGAAGAACACCATATTTTGAGAAATATTAATTTTCAGAATTTTAAGGATTAAAAATGAAATACAAAGATAAAAAAAAAATCATCAAATTTATCCAATTGTATAAATATAAAATTTTCTCCTTACCCTTCCTTTTAAACAAACTATGGGTAATAAAGATAGACTTTTCATTACCAATGGCAATATTTTCTTTTCCATATTCACTCACCGAAGATAAAGTGAATGCATTCAACTCGAAACTTGTTCTCAAACAAGCGTTGTTAATATTCTATTTATAATCGTACAAGTCAATAAAAACATAATAATTTTATCTCAAATTATAGGCAATTTTGAAAAGAAAAAAATGGTTTGAAGATTAACCAAAATTCTTAATGAGAAAAGATGTAAACTTTTAAGAAGTATAAACCATAGGAAACACACAGTTTTCTTTATTTTCTGATTAGAGATGATTTTGAAAAAAAAATTAAAAAATAAATAAATCAAACCCATTATCGAAAAAACATGAATGAATAACTTCTTACTCCTAGAAACTAACAATGAAATTGATAAAACTAAATTAATAATTTTACTTTCTTGAAAAGGAATAAGAGAGAGAGAAAATATCTTTAATATAGAAACGTATTCAATAATAATTATAATTGAAAATCTAAAAAAATATACACCATAAATTATGTGTCCCACACACTAACCCAAGAAAATAGCTAGGAAAAATATGTAGAAACGTGTAGTATTTAATACATTGTCATATTTGTAATTAAAAACTTAATGTTGTAAATAAAAATGAATATGTTCATATAATGTAATTTAAAGTCTTAAACACAATATTCTAGTAATTTCCCCTTCTCAAACTCATATGAATTTTTACCATGAGCAAAATAAACCAATTTGAATTGACAATATAACAAAAACATTTATATTGTCGGTATAAAAATTATATCGAGTATATAGGTTAAAAATATAATTTATTTATATTTTTTCTGTGATGCACTTTATAACAAGACACATAATTCAATAAATAAGGAATAACTTATAATTAAACTTGAGATCCAAATCAAATTAGAGATATTTATGTGGCTTTATAGATTATTTCATTAGGAGTAAAATGATTTTTTTTAAAATATGGAAATATATTAATTTTTGGAAAAATCTAAAGAAGAAGAAGTAGTAGTACATCATATCATTTGAGATAGAGAAATCTATATATTAAATCTTGAATATTTTTGTGAAATTTCTAAGTTAGGTACTGATTCTTCGTAAGAAATAAAAAGAGAAAGAAAAAGAAAGAAAAAAAAAATGAAAATTATCCTTAGTGCATCTGTAGAAAACAGTAGTACTATCATGACCTTACGTTTTCTTCCACTTTCTATGACCTTAGAAGGGGACGGGACCTTGGCCTGACCTTTTTTTCGTACCAATCCTTATTTGTGGTATCCAAATATTGGGGGTCTAGCCTGAGGATTGCAACTTGAAGTTGCGCTATATATGTCCAAACCTACATTACACACTACGTACTATGAATAGCAATGTATAGTAATCTTTAGAAATGACTCTTTTGACCTTTCAAGTTCTATATAATTATGCTATAAGTAAGAAATCAATTAGAAAGACCAATAATTAGTTGTAATTACTAAGTGATTCAAAAGGGATACAAATACATGCATATATATATATATATATCTACAAATCTAGGGATCTTTTTCTTCATCATCATCAAGCCTAACATGCCATTATTTACAAAATAAAAGTAAAATAATGACCATGATACATCCTAATAAGTAAGTAATTAACAATTATATATATTATTCATCTTCATTCCACCTATGTTATTGATACTCTTCAAAAACGCCATCAGATGCATGTTGATCTTGTAATTTTAGGAAGAATCAAGCAACCATGCAATTAACTTTTTTTTCATTTATCGTAGCCACCATTGACAACGATCCCTTGACCTAGTCCCCTCCACGAAATCAAACAACACAACCTCTTGATGTAAATTCACAAGTAGACGAGGTTGTTTGAGATGGTTTCTACATAACGGACACGTCATACGTCCCATACCTAACCACCTATCAAGACAAACCCTATGAAAAAGATGATCACATCTCAATTCTCTAACTTCTTCACCTTCTTCAATCTTGCACAAACACACTGAACATTCTACAGAATCCGAATTAGAAGACCCCGGTTCGGGTTCATAATGCATAACTTCAAGCTCATGATCATGATTTTGTGAAGAAATTGTATAAAGGTTATAAGGATGAGTAAAAGATTGGAGGATAAGAATATTCCAAGCCCATTTCAATTGAGTAACTATAAAAACAACGTAGTTTAGTACTATAGTTATCGATGATCGATGAAACATTTTTAGGGTTTTTTTCAAAATATAAATAGAAACTAGAAAAAATAGGAAAATAGTGATAGCTGATGATGCTGGTCGCATTTTTTGTTATTTTTGTAAAATGTGCAACCTGTGTGATTTTTCAAGAAACTCACAAAAGCTATTTGGTGTATATATGTTTTGGGGAATAAATATGGCTATATATAGAATAAGAGGACTAGTAGAAAATTGGGAAGGCTAAAGAAGAAAGTAAAATTTAATAATGTTTTTTCTTTTTTTTTGGTAATTGGATAGTTATTATACACGTTTTTTTAAGAATAAAAAGATTGAAAATTATATTAAAATGGAATGCTAATAATGTCTGCCGCTGTATAACTTGGATAATAAGAGGGTCCAGAATATGTGGCAGGTGACTTTTACTATAAGATTATTTTTAGAAAATATAGGAATTTTTTTGTTATTTAATAAAAGTTAAAAAGAGAAAAGACAAGATAGACTATTATTATTATTAGGGAAAAAGCTCAAATATGCCATCGAACTTTCAGAAAAAGCTCATTTATGCCATTCGTTAAAAGTTTGGCTCATCTATGTCATTACCGTTTAAGAAAAGGCTCATTCATGCCATTATTTTTTAACGGTGGTTTTGCAAAACCATTTTTTACACTTGGCCAATTATAATTCGGCCATGTCATTATTTTTTTCAGAATTTTGATTTTTTATTATAAAAAATAATAATGATGTGGCCGAATTATAATTGGTCACGTGTAAAAAATGGTTTTGCAAAAAATGTTTGTTCAGAATTTTGATTTTTTATTATAAAAATAATAATGACGTGGCCGAATTATAATTGGCCACGTGTAAAAAATGGTTTTGCAAAACCACATTTAAAAATAATGGCATGAATGAGCTTTTTCTTAAACGATAATGACATAGATGAGCCAAACTTTTAACGGATGACATAAATAAGCCTTTTCTAAAAGTTCGATGGCATATTTGAGCCTTTTCCCTTATTATTATTGAATAAAATGGTAAAAAGGTATGCACGGGAGATAGATGTTCAACAAGGGAAACTAAAAGGTACTGTCAAACTTACTATATTATATTATATATAAATATAGTCTGACAAATTTAAAATTTAAAGTTTATAAATTTATACAAGGAACTCATGTTAATATTATATATAGGAGTATATATATAGTAAGAACTCCATTAAAATTATTCTGATGGATTCTACTTGTGTATATATCCTATCTATATTAATTTATGTTGCATCATTTAATTTGATATACAAAATTTTAAAAATAAAAAAGAAATACTTTTGAAATTTGTGATAGTGCTAAAACACTCATTGACCAATATTTATGTGATTATAATTCATTTTTTATTAAAGCTTAAATGGAAATTTTAAAGTTAAATTATTTTCAAGTATAAAAAGATGACATTGTTATTAGGACAAAACATAAATTGAGACGTAGAAAATATTAATTAGTTTATTCGTTTAATTAATAAGTTGATTAATTAACTTTGATATATTTTTTAATTGAACTCTTGGAATTAAGAAGAAATTAATTATATGAATTTAGGTACTTATGAAGAGGAGGTGACATTAATTAAATGGATAAATTTTGTGAGTCCGAAGTTAAAAGGACAACAAAAATTTTCAAAATTTTTAAAAGGGCAACAAAATTAGTTATCAAATAAAAAAGATAACAAATTTAAACGTCGTTTAAATTAGATTATCTGCTGCAAAACGTGAAACCAATGCGCTTTGTAAGACGCAGCAGCCTTGAGCCTTGTAAGGCTCGGCTGACATGCGCCTTACAAGGCACATTGGTTTTGCCGCTTCCTTAAAGTAAATTGCTTTTGCATATAGAGTTTAAAAATTGCTTTTGCATATTGTTTTAAGTTTATTATTTTAATTACAATAATAGTATACTTTTAAAAATATTAATAATAATATATTTAAACTCTATCGGTAATTAAAAGTTTTTAAGAATATCCTAAAATTAAACCAAATAGTATACTTTTAAAAAATAATCAATTTTTATCATTTATGAAATAATTTCAAAATTATAAATAAAAATTTATTAACAATACAAATAATTGAATTGAACAAAAAAAAATTTTTTAAAAAATAATCGGATTGTGTTGATTGAGTTTTCCATATTATAAGTTTATGTTGTAGGATTTGCATTAATTTTTATCTGCATTAAATTTCATAGAAAATGAATTCAACCACTAAATTTATCGCTATATCTAATTTGATTAAAGAAGAAATTAATTGAATTTAACCCACCAGCTCATTAATGGAACATTTGCATTCAAAAGCATTAACTCATTAACTGACCCTTTTTTTTTTTAAAGAAGCCGCAAAACTATTATTGTAATTAAAATAATAAACTTAAAACAATATGCAAAAGCAATTTTTAAACTCTATATGCAAAAGCAATCTATCTATATATAAAAGGAGAAGAAAAAATAACACATATCAACACCACAAAATTTTCAGATTTTTAAATAATTAATAATCAATAATTAAATAAATTAATATAGACACATGTCAATAATTAGAATTAGAATGACACATGTCAATAATTAGAATTAGAATGACACATGTCAATAATTAGAATTAGAATGACACATGTCAACAATACAAATTTTTATAATTTTAAAATTTGACTAATTTTAAATAATCAATAATTAATTAAATAACTATTGATATGTCAATAATTA
Source organism: Solanum acaule (assembly GCA_036250505.1). NCBI lineage: Eukaryota > Viridiplantae > Streptophyta > Magnoliopsida > Solanales > Solanaceae > Solanum > Solanum acaule. The sequence goes on along the minus strand of JAJOOR010011588.1, from coordinate 5,794 downwards.
CAATTAGACCTATTTATTAGACCCAATTAATTATACGGTAGTTACACAAAATTTCAAATACCCAATAATAAATTATTATTAAATAATTTAAATAATCAATAATTAATATATACACATGTCATAAATTGAGACGTAGAAAATATTAATTAGTTTATTCGTTTAATTAATAAGTTGATTAAATTGATTAATTAACTTTGATATATTTTTTAATTGAACTCTTGAAATTAAGAAGAAATTAATTATATGAATTAGGTACTTATGAAGAGGAGGTGACATTAGTTAAATGGATAAATTTTGCTGTACTTTCTCTTAGACTTTTCTTAAGAAAAAAATACTGATTATACTAATTTTAATATATAAATAATTCACTTCCTAACTTACGACTAAACGACTTAATAGTTTATGTCCTTTTCCTTATTATTTTGTAACTTGGTTTTTTCTTCTTCTTTTTTTCCGCTATAATATGGTAATTGGTAGGTATCATGTCAAACTCTTGACACCATATGAGTTTAAAACACGGGTTGTTAAATTTAATAAATAAAAAATAAAAAAAATTTAGAGATCTTTTTTGAAGTTTTGTTTTATAGTAACACTGATTTCTCTTAGGACTTTTTTCCTGATTTCTTTGGTAGCCAATAGCCATTAGTAATTTTAACTTCTTCTTTTTTAAATTCGTAATTTTATTACTACTTTAAATATTTTTTTAAAAATTTGAATCGTGATCTTATTATCTTTTTGAACTTGCAAAATACAATGAAATAACATCCACATATTCTATTGGTCAGAAGGAGTGACATTACATATCAAAATTTTGGAAGATATTGTATATGCCATTATTAATTATATATCGATATTTGGCAAATATTAACTCGTACATTTTCTTGGACTTTTTATTGAGAATTATGTGTTTTTACTTTCTTTTTGTTTTTGTGGCCATCAATTTGAATTGTCATATAAATACAAAATATATTATAGTTTGTGTGTCCTCTCATGATGTAACTTGTCTTCTTTTATCTAAAATTTGTATTCTTTAATTTTTTTTATTCACGAAATCGATGCATAAAGAAAATAAATTTTACAAATAACATTTTCGGTTGATTGTCTTTTCCAATATTCTAACCACTAAGTAACCCCACCACATCTCTCTCGCACAGGGTTAAACTCCCACTATATATAATTTGTAAACCACATACGAGATGTAAACCGCACTAGACAAGTCTTTTGCAATATGCTCAAATCATAAGGTATTTATTGAGGGGATCAATTCAAGCCATTCATGTAAATGACCACCCTCTAAATCAAGTGAGTCATCTCAATGAACATAACTTGTTATTTATAGATATACCGTATAATTTAAAACAAAGAACGTATGAAAGTAGCCCCGCCTCAAATGATTATGAAAAAAGGCAAAGAGAAGGATTACATGGTTCAAATTAGTCGATATCTTCTATCATTGCAAGTTTTTAATCGAATATTTAACTTATCTATTTTCATTATTAATTTATTTGGAAGTGTCATTTTCACCAGAATATTCAAAATATGACGATAGCAAGAAAATCTGGACTTTCCATTATCGTATATCGCTACGTAAAAAATAATCTTTGTAAATAATTAATGACAATAATTTAATTATTGTTAAATATATATTTTTAACGACAATTAGCACTTTTTGTAAATGTCTCTAGATCCTATAGCGACATTAATTCTATTAACAATTAACTAATGTTGATAAAAAATTAACACTCTTTATTAATGTTTATTATCGCTAAAAGTTATTTTTGTCCTAATGTGATTCATAATTAATAGATCAAAGGTCAAGAAAAGTGTCACCAACCAAATTTCATTTAATTTAATTTGCCAGTCCAAGTAGAGAGAGTATAAGTGAATTGAATGATTTTATTTCCAAAGAATATAAGTGCTAGAAATTCATATAAATAAACATTGTACTGCAAATCCATGCACATGCACAAAGACCTTTTCACCTCCTAGGCCACTAGACATGAATTTGTACTAAAATGTTCGGGTGGGGAAATTAGACTTTATGATATTGAATTATTGAAAAGAGGAGGAAAATACTAGGGATAAAAAAGTCATTTACAAAAAATATAACTTTTTAAAAAATTTATCACTTTATGATAGTCAGATAGTGTGACCTTTATATTAATGATGAATAAAACTATAAAGCTGAGAGGAGCATAAGCTTGAACTACTGTTTTCATTATTTGCTTCGCAAAAAATAAGACTCAGGTTTGTACAAATATACATATCCAACGTAATAGACAAAAATCTCCAGCGCTATTATATCTCAATTATAGTAATTCTATACAAAATAATTCTTCCTGTGATTATGTCTTAGGGACTCTATATATATGAGATCAAATTTGTATAGATGGTCCGATGACGACGATAGGAGCTAAGCATGTGTAAATTGATCCTTTTATTTATTTACTTAGTTCATCTTGATATATATGTTCAAATTGATCAGCCCTCAATATTATGGGTATAAAATTTAAAATTTAATTATGTCAAATAAAAAATTTCGATTTTTTTTAAAGTATAAAATTAAAGGAATATTTTTCTTCCATTGGGTTGCATGATTTTGTAGGCCCTAATTTTCTAGCCACATTTTTTTGTATGGTATATATCCAGCCACATATTAGTTATTACTGTTAACGTATATAACTATGTTAGTCTTTTAACGAGAAAATGACATAAATGGTTCCTAAACTATCACAGTAGGTCTAAAATAGTCCTTTTGATTATATATTTGACGGATATAGTCCTTTAACTATCCACCCTTTTGTCAAGTTTGGTTTCTATCCACTTCTAATATCCACCGTTAACAAACGCCGTCATTCCGTACTTTCTCTCTTGATTTTCTTTTTCCCTCCTCTTTTCTTCATTGTGAGACGCTACAGTTACGAAAACCCTAGAATCTAGATTTTAGCGAGTTTGGCGCAGTTTCTATGCTAGTTTTTGTGTAGTTTGGTGCTGATTTTTGGTGGTTGGGTGTTGCTGTCTGTGCAGCAGTTTGGTGCTGTTTTTTGCGCAGTTTGGTGACCTTTTTGGAGCTGTTTTTGTGCAGTTTGATGATGTTTTTGGAGCTGTGTTTTGTGCAGTTTGGTGCTGATTTTTTGGTGGTTTGATGTTGTTGTCTAGTGATGTGTTATGTATAGTTTGGTGTTGATTTTGCAGTTTTCTGCTGATTGAGTGTTTTGGTGCTGCAATTCGATCGAAGTTTGATAGTTGCTATTTTTTATTTTTTTTTGTAGTTTAAGCTATTTTCTGCACAAAAACAGTTGAAAACAGAGCACTATAGTTCAATTTAGTTGCTAATTTTTTAACTTTTCTGCAATTTTATGCAGTTTCATTAATGTAATGACCAATTATTAACATGAAAATAGAATCATATTTTCTCAATTGTGTTCGTTACTTTGCATTTTGCTTTAACTCGCATGAAATAACGATCAACGACATAATTGCAGACAATGAAGAAAAGAATTGAAAAAAAAAAGTGGGGAAATAGTGAGATAATAGACAAAGGAAATGGCAAAAAAGAAAGTCAATGGAGAAGAATTGGAAAAAAGTAAGTGAGGAAACAATGAGATAATGGAGAAAAAGAGGTGGAAAAAAGAAAGGAGACAGAATTCAACCATGTATGTTAACGGTGTTTGTTAACACTTTTATAAAACATGATATAGACCAAACTTGATAAAGGGATGGATAATTAAAGGACTATATTTGTCACGTGTATAGTTAAGAGACCATTTTAAACCTATTGTGATAGTTTAGGGGCTATTTATGTCATTTTCTCGTCTTTTAACAATAATGATTTTTTACCTTATTTTTTCATGTCTGATATTTATATTGATTTCAAATAATTTGAATTTTGTACTGCATAATTCATATTCATCTAGTCACAATTCTTACAAGTTAAACTTGTATCCTAAAGTAAAGAGACAGATCCAAAACAAGTTTTGTGAATTAAATTAAGAAAATTCTTTATACATGTAGAATTTTTTTAAAAATGTAGATAAGTAAATTAGCACCAATCCTTTTAAGTTTCTAATATTAGGTCCACAAAATGGAAAAAAAAAACTTTGAATTTATCGGATTGGGATTGTGTGGAATTAATTGTCTTTTCCTTTCCCTAATTTAATGTCATAATTTTGTTAAGATGATCATTACTTAAAACAAGTTTCTACAAAGTAATCATTATTTTATGAAATGGAAATGGAAAACAATTTTCTATATGTCATCTAAATCCATTATGTCAACACTAATTAGTTTAAATAGTAACCTTGCACAAAATAAATGTTTTACCTTCAATCTCTCCAAAAAAAATAAAATGATGTTGTAATTGAGAATTTTTTTTTATTTTTTTTGAGAATTAACTTTGCTTCAAAAACATAATTTGAAGTAATGATAAGAAAAATACATTTAAACTATTACTAGATTATAAATTTCATATTTCAATTATTTATTATTCTATAAACGTAACAACCTACACTATTTCACTCTCTTTTTATATTAAAATACATATCGATGTTGAGTTTGTTTCCAATAGTGTGTGTAGGTTAACATAACATCAAGATGTATTTTATTATAAAGAGAATAATAGGGTAGATAAATAAATATAACAATAGATAATTAAAATATGAAACTCGTAAATAAATAAAAAATATAATTTAAATATATTTTTAACTATTAATTCAAATAATTTTTATTTAACTTTAAGTTCCGCAAATTGCACCTAATACTAGAAACTTTATTCTTCTACCTAATTTTTCTAAATATATGAAAGTCTTGTACAGTAAAGAAAAGTACATAGGACTTGTAACAAAAGTAGAATTCGTGAAATTTTAAAAAAAGACTTTTCACTCTCATTATAAAATTCATTTAGAATTTTGACAAGTCTATTTTTGAGGATACAAAGGTTTAGAAATTTCTGGGCATACATATTTAATTTAAACACTTTAATTTATTTTGATTATTTCTCGAGTATATCCGATGCTGACGTGATATATAAGTATTTGTGGATATATATATAGATGATCATTTTGTAAGTTGAAGTATTCAACTGATACAATAGAGATAAATTAAGGTGTTTAGATATACATCCTCAAAATTAAAGTATTTAATTGCCAGTTAAAATAAATTTAAGATATCTATCTATGTATTATTATGATGAAACTTTATTTTAAAAAAAGAATAAGTAAATCACTAATCAAATACATTAACAAGGAGCTAATTCAAACCCCTTCGGTAAAATAATTAGACTATAACTTATTTCATCAATTACATATGAAGAAATTAAATTCTAACAACTTCTTCAAATATTGTATCAGAAAATATCACCTGTGATACGAAGATATACCGAGTAGTCTGTTTATTTAGCTAAGAAAAAAACATTTTTAATTTATCATTGATCACAAAAAAATAACAAACATTTTAATTGAATTAAATTAATATAAATAGGTCATTTTAAAAAAATGGTAATTCACAATGTTATATATATAAAAAAAAAACATAACCCATGTGGACGTAGTTGTAATCATATACTTTCAAGTTTCAACAAAAGAACAAGAAGTTTGTAATTTTCATAAGGAAATACTTTTCAACTTTTAAAAAAGAATGATGGGTATATAATAATTAATAAACCATTTTTCCACAATGAATTTGAAAAAAATTATAACTTTCATAAGGAAATACTTTTCAACTTTTAAAAAAGAATGATGGGTATATAATAATTAATAAACCATTTTTCCACAATGAATTTGAAAAAAATTATAAC
>JAJOOR010011587.1:0-27248 GCA_036250505.1 Solanum acaule | reverse complement strand
CCCCCCCCCCCCCCCCCCCCCAGTTATTGAGCTGCCGCATAGAGGCCCAACAAAAGAGATTAAATTTGGCCCGAAGTGGGCTGAATAGTTCATAAAAGTTGGGATTCGAACCCCTTATTTATAATTTTAAATTTATTTTAATATAAATTAAATATATTAAGTCAAGAATCAATTTTACCTCCTGAAAAATGTTTCTTGTAAAGTCACCAGATAAATCTATAGACTACACACAAAAGGTAGAAAAGAAGATAGAAATCTATCAAATGCTAATATTAATCATAATGTCCTGCTTTCAAAAATAAGCTTATCCCAAATAACATGAGATTCAATTCTAACTTTTATCAAATTGATAAGTAGTAAAATTAAACTAGAAAACATTAAACTAGAAAAACATGTAAAAATGAGGATAATTTCATAGAATTGCTATTATAGCATAATATTCATCTATAGCAATAATATTTTTCTTTTCAAACATAGCAATATTAGGAGACACTACAACAAAAATATTTTGTACCCGTAGAATATAATATTAGTTAATTGTCATGTGATCCAATGTAGTTATACGTTTTAGCTAAATTAGTGCTAAACTGTAACTGTCACTAGAAATTACTTCTAAAAAAATGTATTTAGCGACAATTAAGGTATTATATTGTCATTAATTAATTACTGCTAAAAAATATTTTTAATTTGGTGAGAAACTCACTTCCCTACCCTCTCTCTATTAGACTATGAGAAATTTATAAGAAGTGCAATGCGATAAACATTTGTAAGGTTCATGAACTTTGCCTCCTCTGTATTATATGTTCATATTTATGTTAATGTACTTTCCAATGATAAAAAAAATCAAAATATATTTCTAAATATTTGTAATTAATCCAAACACACAAGTATGAATTATATAATACTCCTTTTCATTCATACAAGTATGAATTAGTGAAAATAATAAGACAGATTTGAATCTTTTCTTTGACCATGTCAATCCAAACACACTAAAAATGTGTCCATTCTTTTGAAGTGTCACTACTTGTAGTCACACCAATCATTTCATTCTAATATCACTCTAAATTTTGATGTATATGATTTTCGAGCAGTACAAAGTAAACGTCTTTCTTAGAAGTAGGTAGTATTCTATTATTTTCTCTTGCTAACGATCAATAGTGCCTTTTTCCCATAGGTAACGTGGATTATAAAGAGATTTTAAATACGCGTTATAATCAGGTTCCATATTTATAATGATACGTCATTGGTATATGATTAGGGACATAACTAGTATTTTGATTATAGATTTGGCAAAATTAGTAGCTAATTTGATGTAAAATCTATATTTACGTTAAAAAAAATTGTTTATGTAAATGTCTGACTAGAAAATAGAAACTAAAAAACTTTTTTTAAAAATAAATAAATAAATTGAAAATAACAAATTTAATATTTTAGCTCCGCCCCTAGATTTAATAGAAGGTTGATATGTGGTGTACTTTTGATATTTTGCAAATGTTAAAGGTAGAGAATGATAGGTTATGGAGGAATCCAAAATTGAGTCACGGGCATCTTTAAGTCATATCAATGTTTATAAGTTATTTTTTTTTATTTTAAAGAAATTATCTTATTAGATATATATTCATATCACATATATTAATTTTATCTATATTTTAAAATAATTATGTATTTTATCATTATTTAAAAGTTTCCAATCATACATTGAGGAAGATAAACTTAGATACATGTATTTTTGCTATCCGATACTCTAAATTAGAGAGACGAGCGAGATGGAGAGGGAAGCGAACGAAATAGTCATTTATTTCGGATACATGTGAATCACACTAGATACTCCCCCTGTTCCTATTTACTAGTCAAATATTTCCTAATTTGATTTTACTTCTTACTTGTCATTTTTGACAAATAAAGAAAAAGACAATTTTTTCTTCCTATTATATCCTCAATTTATTAACACTGAGTTAATGTCTTTGAAAAATATAGTGAGTAAATATGTTTATGGATAAAATGGTAGACTCACTGTACCAATTATTGTTTTCTTAATAGATATGTCAAGTCAAAATTTGACAAGTAAAAAGAGAATGATGGAGTACATGTATATACTAGTGTGATTAACATGTATGTGGAATAACAGATATATATATATATATATATATATAAAATATTACAAATTAGCGTGTATGTAAGTAATTAACGCTTAAACTGATGAGATTTCTGTAAGTTTCTCTTTTTTTTTTTGTTTTCTTGTAGATATTTGGAGCTCGTATTGAAGTCCCGATTAAATTTGGATCATGCATTGCTCTGGAGGTGACGCTCCCAATAGGATTATCTCCAAATCCAGAACTAGCTAGAACCCAAGACCTCTATTAAGGGTGAAAAAATCCAACCACTCCATCACAACCATATTATTTATATGTTAAAATCAATCATTGCCAATGTGATATTATATATTGATCAATATGTTGTTTGCTTAACATGGTATATTTCTTATAGGAAATGAATATGAAATAAAATTATCCTCATTTCTTTTGTGGTGTTAGTGTTTTTGCTTAAAGAAAAACAACCACTCCCCTTCGTTTCATTTATATATTTTTTAAGTTGATGGGACACAAATTTTAAAAAATATAGGAGATTTCTCTTAAATTTTATGGTTTTCCTTTGAATTAGAATATTAAAAGTGAATCAAGTGATATATATAAAAGGAATCCAAAAGGGACATACACTATAAGATAAACCCTAGGAGGAATTCTTCTTTACACAAGCAATCTATATATCAACAATAAAACACTTATAATGATTGTTACAAAAATACTTTTAATGAAAAAAGAATCTTCTTATTCTTCTTAGTTATGAGGGCTTATATTTTAAGAATTATAACATCTTTATATACATAGTTTTTTTCTCCCTTCTTCATGCAGTTCAAATATTGACATATGAAAATTTTTGTCTAAAGATTTTTCAAAAAGACATTGTTTTATTCGATATGTTTTACAGTCATAAAATAAGGATGAATTAAGTTATGATTTGATTTTTAATCGAATGCAACTCAAATAACTATTGAGCAAGTTAACGATCTGCTTATTTATTAGACCAAATTATTTTAACAGGCTTTATTTCAAATTTTCAATTCAACTCACCCATTTGACACCGCGAAAGGTGGGCACGTAGTAGGCATTATTATTGTCACATCTGATTATGTTGTATTGCTGTTAGGTGTCCCTAGTGACAAACGATAATACAGAAATATAGAAAGTCGTTTCAGAAAAAAGAAAGTTGATTCTATAGTTTCTGCTTTAATTTACTACATTATTACATTTTTCCAAGAATGATATTGACATTGATCATTGGACGCAATTAAATACTTAAACATACTAAAATGTCATAATCCCAAAAATATATTTTCAATAAGAAATAGTAGTACTAGAAGCTAACTAGTTGTTAATAGAGATTCAATGGGTGGACAAAAAATAATGACAAGCCAATTGAAACTACATAAAGCTGGTCGCGCATACTAGACAGTGTTCAGTAAAATGGGTATAACTTTATCATAAGATCGGCGGATGTCCCTTGATCGATGGATTTGTCAAGGCCAAAAAACTAGACACGGAAAGACATTTCCATCTAATGAATTTATATTAGCATCATACAATGAAATTAGTATCCTTTACGTAGCTCATTACCTTGATAAATTAAAATGAGTCATAATAACTTCCTCAAGCCAAAAAAATAATAGAAAAAAGATATTTCCGGCTCAAAATAGTATAGTAGTAAAAAACAAAATGATAATTTACTAAAAGACTTAATAATGTGATGATTTTTGAAAGAAAAAAAAGAGTAATACCTTCTTGGCTTCTTAAAATAATAAAATTCACTTGTTTTGAAACAAATTGAAAAGACTAGAAAATCAATTAAGAGGGAATGAGAGTAAAAAAATGTAATATATCTACAAATTAAAAAATAATTATTTTAATTTTAGTGTTAAGCAATTCAGTAAAACAAAATTTATTGTTCCTACTAATTTAGATGCATATCGTGCAAGACATACTAAGTGGAAATAATCCTTGCCATGGATCTTTTTTTTTTTGAGAGTGAACTCAAAATCTCTGATTAACGATAGAAAAAGCTAAAACTCATTCATTTCTCACACTCTTAATGGAAATTAAACTCTCAACTCAAAGTACACTTTATAATAAGTAACAATAAGAATCATACAACATAAACTTTGAACATGCCACATATCAACACATATTAAGGAACTTCAAATACTTAGATATTACAATAATCTTCAAATGAAACCAACCAAACATCTCAAAGTAAATTAATATAATGTCTTCACGCCCTTCAACCTCAAAGGACAAACTTGATTAAATCTTGACAAACCAATTAATTAAGAGCATTGGAAGCCAGCAGGAGCGTCTTTAGAGCAAACATTAAGAATCAAACTAAGTGAAATAGGGAGATTAAGGTTAATCCCCAAAATATTAGCCTTAAGAGCAGTACAAAGACAAATAGCAGCTTCAGTATTAGCAAGTCCAGAAAGAAGACTACAACAAGGAGTTACTGGTGGTGAGCCAACAATAACATTTACTAACCCAAGAACATCAGCACAAACACCTAACTTAAGTGTATCAATTGGACAAGTTTCTTTAGGATAATAAGGTGGTGGTGGACATGATGGCTTTGGTTTTGGTTTTGGTTTTGGTTTAGGACAAGTGCCACAACTAGAAACTAAGGCAAAGAAAAGGTTAAGGCAAAGGAAAATAGCAAGGAAAATGTGTTTGGAAGCCATTGTGGTTTTTGGTTAAGTGATGAGTGATTAATAATGTAAGAGGTAAAGGGTATTTATAGATTGGAAAATGTAAAGGGATAACCTATATGTTGAATGAATGTTTCTTTTCTTTTAGTTTTTATTCCTATGTCTTGGGTTTATTATAATTAAGGGTAAATTTAAGTATGATCAATGAAATGGATCTTAGGTCTGACCTAACTTCAAAATAATATGAGAATGTATTAATCAAGACAGATAAAAAGATTACTCATCTCATTATTGATCGATGTGAGACTACTTCATGTTGGGTTTTAAAGGTGTCATGAATAGGAAATGAAGTGTTGTGACTTTGTCGAAGGGTTGTGACTTTTATGAAAGGTTGTGTCTTTTCTAAAGGGTTGTGACCATTTGAAAGGTTGTGCCTTTTCCACAGGGTTGTCCTTTTTCCAAAAAGTTGCGACTTTTACCCTTTGTTGGCTATAAACAGAGAGACTTCCTCTCATTTTTCTGCATCGAATTCTTCCCTTCTTCTGCATACATTTATTACAAAACAAAATCGATCGGTCATGTACACAGTGGGTTCTGTGGACTCATATAATTCTTTTCTTTTTCTTTTCATCTTTTATAAATTCTAGATTGCTAATCTGAATACAAGAGATAACACTTCAACACCTTCCTCACGTTCAAGACTTGACATCTCTAGTGTGAATAATTGTAATATGGGGGTCAACATTGTGAGCGAGAATTGAGATATGAGTCCTGCTCTTATATGTACCATGTAAAGAAGTATGGATTTTAAACGTAACTCAATCTCAAAAGCTAATTCAATAAATAAAGATTTTTTGAGTCATATAAAGAGATTACACATCCCATAATTGACCGATGTGAAATTTCTTCATCAATTACGCTATGAACGTATAATTAATTTGTAAACAACTAAATTCTTCACTATGCCAATAAACAGTCAAGACTTTGTTAATAATCATTCTCTATAATAATATTAACTAATATCGGTTATATGAGCTGTGGTTATGGTTAGACGAATTTTGTCTCTCTAATCCCCTTTTTTTGAGTTATGTTCATCCTTCTTCTATGATTCTATAATTCTCCTTTGTCGGGAAATCTTAGCTTAGCTGATTGGCTACCTGAACTTTATCTTCTCGTATGAATTTGATTTTCCATCTCATAATTCCCTTTCTCCTACCCCATTTTTAATTATTATTTTTAAAAAAATAAATCCCCTTAATATTTTAGTTATTGATTCAACAATTAGCCTTCTTCTGTCATTGTGAGTGTTTGTATTTGGAGTTTGTTACAAGATGTCGGTAACCCAAACTAAATAAAGTTTGCAACCTTACTAATTTCCACTAATTACCCACCATTCTTAAGCACCATCTATTATTATTGGGTAGTTTGTTAGCTAATCTGAAAGTGAGTTAGGAAGGTATTAAATTTTGTATAAGTAATACATATTATGTTTAATAGTTTAGGAGGTAAGTTATTAATATATAAAATTAACATGGTATTGATTTAAAATTTAGAAATCCGCATAACTAATACATGTATAAGTAATAATGAAAAAGTTTATGTTTTATTCTATACAAGACACATAAGGTAGAATAACTAAACCTTGCGTAACTCATATATACATAATGTAATACATGAACTCCCTTGTAACTAATTCATGCATAACTTATACATACATAACTCTAATCAGCTACTGAACGACCCCTAAGGGCAGTGGCATAGCCAATGTAGAAAAATAAGTGAGTTTCTTATTTTCGTTCGTATCGAACACTCTAAATTATAAAGAAAACGTGTAGGGCTGAAGGACGCGGTTTAAAACAAGAGAAGAGACCTTCGAAGACACTTCTTGAACATTAGTATTGTCGTTGTCTAAATTCCATTATTATAATATCTCATCTCATTAGTAGAGTTGTCACTTATCATCGCCTAGGATTGGAGCGGGATAAATAGAATGTTTTCATTCTTAATCAGAGAGTTTTGATTCGAGTTTTGAGAATAAAAGAAAAAAATTATGAATTGGAGGGTTTTCTTTTAATATACTTTTATGAGGCACAAATCTAAATTAGTCGAGATAAATATATAAGTACTATCCACAAAAATGTTGAGTTGCCAATTGATTAAGCAATTACAATTTTTATCCAGATAGTGTATATTATTAGAGTATTTGTCATGATTTGCTTTTAGAGGGTAAAATTATATGAACTAATAAGTAGTTTAGAACTATGATCAATATTTTAAGATGTATTTTCTTTTGGATAAGAAGACTTAAAACATCAGTCAAGGAAAGAATGTCGGTAACAAAATGGAATCTTTCTTTTTCACCTAAGTCTGCACATAAATTATTCACTTGCCGCCGATGACGTGACCATCTTCAAAAATATGCCTCAATTTGTGGCAGATCAACTATAGGGGGAATGCAATGGCTGATGCATATAAAAAAAAGACGGACAATCAAACCTATTTATCGATTCACTCAAAGAGGTGAATAGGGTCCCAAGTGTTGGGAGACGACTCCCGCCGCGGTAATATGAGCTTTTCATTTCCTTAATGTTACATATGATGCGCAATGGGGGTAGTACAGGGATATGCAAAAAAAATGATAACTTAAAAATTTTTCGTATAATTTTTAAATATCTAAATCTTAACTAAATATAAAATTAATCTAATTTAATTTAACTCAAAAAAATTAATTAATATTGATTCTCAAAAAATGAAACGTAGCTAACAACTATTCTGCGAGAGTAAGAATATTAAGGAAGGCATTATGGTAAAACACTCAAAGTAGGATTAAATTTAACTCCTTTAATAAAGATGTACTTCATTTATTAGTTTGATCTACCTAGGCAACATTGATTTGGAAACTAAAATGAGAATTATGGTTACACCTTTCACTATCTCTTATTAAATTGATGTCAACCATCATATAAGTATTATTATTATATTATCATAAAGAAGATAGAAAAAGAATGTAACAGCCATGTGCCATAATGGAAATACTTTTGGCTCTATGCAGAAACACAGCCAATATTTTGGAGGTTAGCTAACAACACAAACACAACTTGGGTTCTGATTTTTTCTCTTGGTCGGCTAATTATGAGATACAAAAGAAATCATCTGGTTCTTCTTTTTATTAATCGGCGTTTGGATATGTGATTTCACGTTGATTTCATCTCATGATATGAAATCTCAAATTCTTCAAAAATCATGATTTGAGATTTTTAAATACAAAAATTGACTCACAAGTTTATATTTTGTAAAAAAAAAAAAAACCTCTCATTTATATCTACTTCCATTTATTTCATATGTAAATAAAATTTATAAAATTCATATCATTACTTTTTAAACCATTTTTATCTCATGTAATAGTTATTCTCACCAACATAAACTTTAATATTACTTCAAATCAATTCCTACTTTACTATTTATATTCACCAAGTTCATTATGTAATTTGATCAAATTTATTTACCAACCAATGTTCAATTTTGATTGTTTTTTTATTAAATTAAGTTTGAAAATGAATGTTGTATTTCTTTTAGAATAACTTTGTGATAGTGTATTATGCGATTTTTTATAAGTTTTTTCTTATTTGATAAAGATAGTATAAAGATTTGAGACAATTTCAATAGTTTTACGATTTATGAGGTTTTATGTATATGAGAATACATTCAACATAAAAAGTTCAAATTACATGTTTAAACAAAATTTCAACTTCATTTCATGATTTCATATCGCACAGTGAAACAAGCAAACTATTGAATTCAGTTAAACCTATATCCTAGCTTAAGCTTCACCTCTAAACAGAATAGATGATGAGTTCGAACTATGTTATGTCCTTTAAAGGATAACATTTATCAAGAAAAGCATAATATTTATCAAGAAAATTCATTATTTGCTATATATAATTGACTTTATATATACAATATAATTTTCTGACGAAAGAAAATTCAAATAAATCTCCTTCCGTCCGATTTCTGATTTGTGTCATTATAGCTCTACAAACAAACATATTCTGTTTTTTGTCAACATTTTTTCTAATGCAAAAACACAGCCAATATTTTGGAGCTTAGCTAAGAACACAAACACAACTTGGGATCTGATTTTTTCTCTTGGTCTGCTAATTATCAGATACAAAAGAAATCATCTGGTTCTTCTTTTCCAGCTATTTTTTTTTTTTGGTACAAAAAATATTACGTAATTTAATACTCCTTTGTCGGAAAATTACATTGTACATCGAAAAATTACGTAATTTAAGAAATTTTCACAACACCTTAACCACTAGTTTTGTGACAGTGTATTATCCCATTTTGTAAGCTTTTACTTATTTGGTAATATAGTATAAAGATTTGGGACAATTTGAATAATTTCACAACTTATGGGAGTTTTATGTATGAAAAAACATACAACATAAAAAAATCGCATATTCAAATAAAACTTTTAACTTCATCTCATAATTTCAGATCACAAAGCCATATTAAACTATCACTTCTAGATTAAAAAAGGAAAAGAAAAGAAGATATTACTAAGATTTTTTTCGTTTGCTAGTAAGTTGGCCACTTCTTTTTCCTTTTTTGGTTTCTCATTTAGTATTCGGAGCCCATATGGGAGCCCCTACTAAATTCGGATCACACACTGCATGCATCGCAGAACCTGTTTAGGATGGCGCATGCAACAAGATTTTCTCCATATACAAAACTTGAATCTCGAGACCTCTGATTAAGAATGAAGTACTCCTACCACCACCCAGGTTAGTTCAGACACTTGTTCTTTTCATCTAACTATGAACACAGAATTCTAAGTACTAGTGGGCTATATTTGTATGGGTACAATATGTTAGTTGTCCTTGTCAAATGATCGAGTGGCTTAGGATTCACCAAGAAAATATCTTTTTGTTTATTGAGAATTAATTGGAGGGTAGCCCTACAAAAGATTCTACATGTTCAAAAAAAAAAAAAATTAGTGAAAAAAATGTGTGCTATTTTTTTCAACTAGAAAAAAAATGAAGAATATATAAGACTAAATAGTTGCATTTTTTTTTCAAAAAAGGTTTTGGGTGTTGATTTTTGCTAGCCAAAAAGAAATATATGTATTGTGATGATAGAGGATAATAATCACTTTTGCTGATTAATAATTAAAATGAAGAGTTATTGAATTTTTATTACAAAAGAATTATTATTTGAACTTTGAAGATTGGGTTGGTGAGAAATGTGTAAGTGAGATGATTGATGTACAAGAAGTGTGAAATCAAATTATTTTACTAATAAAGGCAGTGATAAATTTGGAAAACGATAGATACTTGAAAAATCAAGGCATAAAACACAAATTTATTTTTTAATTTGAATTCAGATGACATCTATGCCTTTCAATTTGACGTATATATAATAGACATATGCATTTAATAGCGTAAATCACTTTTTTTTCAAGTATCTATTATTTTCCAAATTGCTATATCATTGTCTTTATTAGTATGATGATTTGATTTTACATATATAATATATGTTTTATTTGTTCAATCCTATAATATTTAAATTATTTTAGTTTAGATTATCTTCTTGAACCTGATAATGTGATTATCATGTTCTTGATCACCTTCGTAAAAGTTGACGCATGATAAGTAAATACTCCAATTTTGAGTATGAACAAATAGACACCTCATCTTGTTTTTATTGTGTCAGTTGAACACTTTAATTTACAAAATCATCATTTAAACACCTTCAAAATTTTATGAATCACATCAACATCAGATATTTACGAAACTCAGTAAAAACAAATTGGAGTGTTAGTCTAAATTACAAGCATACGTTGTTATAAATTTAGCCACTATGTACTATTTCCAATGGAATATTTGTATTTTAAAAAATAAAAATTAAAAAGACGTCCATTACTTAGGGATCATTTGGTTTGGAAACAAGTTATCCTAGGATTAGCTATCTTGGGATAACTTATCTCACCATGTATATGAAATAATTTATCTCATCACTATGATATAAATGGTGAGATAAGTTATCCCAAAGATGACAACCAAACAAGACACCAAAATTTTATTCCTGGACTATTTCTTTTGGCATAATACATATATTGGACCTTAAACTTGGCTTCAAATTTTAACTTTGACCTCCAACTTTCATAGTGCACAAACAAGCACTTTAACTATCCAACCTTTTAATAAATAAACACGCGATTTTTGGAGCCAAGAGCGTGAAATGAAAACGCTGCCACGTGTATTAGTGAGCCACTCAATGGCTGCCAACTAATTAAACACTTTACACGTGCATTTTTGAACTAAAAAAAAAATAAAATTAATTAAGGGTAGAGTTGTCATTTCAGAATTTTTTTACTGTTGTAGGCCTCAAAAATCAGTCCTAACTCGCGCAAAAAACGTGCACATCACGCGTTTTGCCAGGTAAGACACGCGTGTTTATTTATTAAAAGGTTGGATAGTTAAAGTGTCTGTTTGTGCACTATGAAAGTTGGAGGTCAAAGTTAAAATTTGAAGCCAAGTTTAAGGTCAAATATATGCATTATCCCATTTCTTTTTTATCTCAAAACTATTTATACTTATCCATCACATCAAACAAACAAATGATTAAAGGCTACTCAAAATTTATCCCAGAAGTAACTTATCCATCACACCAAACGACCCTTATAGTTAAGTTAACAATGGTTTAGTATATGTGGGCTTTCTAAATATCTATAGGTCAAAATTTGTTAAACTTAAAGTTTTGCCCATGAAGCAAGCACATTTTATTCCTATTTTAAAAAATAATGAAACTTGATTTAGCTTAGTTGGCCTTTTGAATGGGGGTTTGATTTCCCTCGATCACATTTAAAGTTTTTATATTTATTTTTTAATTAAAGATAATTGAAAATTCAAGAACTTCAAATCCTAAATCCACTTATGAATTAGGCAATAGTTTTTAAAATCAACAGTGTGCTTTCCTAAAGTGATTAGGTCCATTTATTTATTTTATAATAAGATCCAAAATAAACAGCAGACTCCAGAGAAAGGGGAAAAAATAGGGATGAATGGGCCAAGTGTGAATATGATATAAAAAATAGATGGATTTTATATCACCCTTCAACTCGAATTGAATTGTTACAAAACGAGACAGAGAAACACAAGAAAATCTGGAGAATTAATAATTCTATTCATGTTGAATAAAAGAGACTACAACCATATTTATACACAAGAAGTTAAGAAGCAAAAGGAAATAAAATACCTATAATGTCTAAATATATAATTTACCATACTTAATATATTTAAATATATACTCTACCCATATTTAGAATGTCTATACAATATTTACCAAATTTTAACATCCCCCATCAAACTCAAGATGGTTTAGAAGAAATCAGATTGAGTTTGGCCACCAAAACTTGGAAGCGTCTAGGAAGATGAGGCTTGGTGAAAAACATCAACTGGTTGATCTAAGGACCCAATGGAAGCTAATCGAATGGCACCAAGATCAATGTGTTGACGGGTAAAATGACAATCAATCTCAATATGCTTTGTACGCTCATGAATTACATCATTATGAGCAATCTGAATGGCACTACGATTATCACAATAAAGAGTAGTGGCAGAAGCTTGAGGAACACTCATGCCAGCCAATAACCAACGAAGCCACAATATCTCAACAGTAGTATCAGCAAGTGCGCGATATTCTGATTCGGTACTTGATCGAGATGCTAAGGTTTGTTTCTTGCTTCTCCACGATATAAGAGAATCTCCTAGAAAAATACAATAACCAGTAGTAGAACGTCTATCAATGGGATCACGTCCCCAATCAGCATCAACATATGCTTTTAATTCAAGAGAAGAATTGGCTGAAAAGTGTAGTCATGAAACATAGTACTTTTGACATAGCGAAGAATTCACAGAACAACAGCATAATGAGTAGAGCGAGGTGCAACCATGAATTGACGAACTATGTGAACAACATAAGCAATATCTAGACGAGTAACTGTCAGATAGATAAGACTACTTACAAGTGTTCGATAAAGAGTGGCATTAGACAATAAAGTACCATCGGTTGGAGAAAACCACACATTAGGCTCAAGAGGTGTGCTCTCAATTTTATTATCGCTAATACTTGCTTTTGATAACAAATCAGTAGCATACTTAACTTGAGATAGAGAAATCCCATTATCAGATGTGAGAACTTCGATGCCCAAGAAATAGTTGAGAGACCCCAAATCTTTCATCTCAAAATTAGTACTAAAAAATTCTTTAACCTCTGAAATACCAACAGTATCATCACCAATAATAATCATATCATCCACATAAAGAATCAAAAGAACAATACCTTGTGTTGTCTTGCGTACAAAAGGAGCAGTATCGTGTGGGCTAGAAGAGAATCCCAATTTTCTCAATGTTGAACTAAACTTTGCATACCAAGCTCGTGGAGCTTGTTTCAAGCCATATAATGTACGGCAAAGACAACATACTTTATTTGGAGGACAATTGTATCCTGGTGGAGGTTTCATATAAACCTCCTCCTCCAAATCTCCATTAAGAAAAGCATTTTTAACATCCATTTGAGAAAGTCGCCACCGTTTAGCTGCTGCAATAGAAAGAAGGGCACGAACAGAGGTACCACGAGCTACTGGAGCAAAGGTCTCCTCATAATCAATTTCATACTCTTGAGTGAATCCTCGAGCAGCTAATCGAGCCTTGTATCTTTCAACTGAGCCATCAGATCGTGTCTTGATCTTATAGATCTATTTGCAATCAACAAGAGTTTTATCAAAAGGAGGGTCAACTAAGTCCCAAGTATGAGTTTTTTTCAAAGGCCTGCAACTCTTTTTTCATAGCTTACTGCCAACAAGGATCACTGGATGCCTCTTTGTATGTACTAGGCTCATGTAAATTAAGCATGGTACAATAACATTGATAATCACGAAGATAACTAGGAGGATTTTTTTCTCTTTCTGGACGAATAGATAAAGTGTTATCAGGAAGAAGAGAAGATGAGGGTACCTCGGAATCAACATTCATATCAAGAGTGGAACTATTAATTGGAGATTGATCATGAGAATTGGATGTTGTACTATTTTCATGAACTGGACCATCAGATGGGCCTGCATCAAAGGAAATAGTTGAACTGTGGGGCGCAATGTCTAACTCACTAGATGAACCTGCATTAAGATCACTTTGAAAAAGCTCAACAGAAGGATTAGAAAAGAATGTCACTTCGCTCGACGGAATAGACTCAAACTTTGACAATGAGGAAAATTTAATATGTTCCCAAAAAACAACATGCCGAGAAATACGAATACGATTTGACACGGGATCCCAACAACGGTAACCTTTATGTTCTATCCCATATCCTAGAAAGAAAGAAACTCGAGCACGAGGTTCTAATTTTGTGTGTTCATGTGGTTGAAGAAGAACAAAACAAGCAGAGGCAAATACTTTAAGTAATGTGTAGTCAGGAGCTACCTTGTAAAGACGTTCATAAGGAGACATGTTTCCAAGAATAGAAGATGGGAGTCTATTGATAGTAAACACTGCTGTAAGAGCTGCTTCACCCCAAAAGCGCTCAGGGCAAGATGAATAAATAATCATGACCCGAACAGAATTAAGGATATGCATATGCTTACGTTCAGCTCGTCCATTTTGTTGGGAGGTACCGGGACAAGAGAATTCAGAAAGTGTACCATTTACAGATAAGAAATTCAAAAGTTTATAATCACGATATTCCATGGCATTGTCACACCGAAAAACTTTGATAATTTTACCAAATTGAGTTTTAACCATATTGGCAAAATTAATATAGATTTGAGTAGTTCCGAACGATTTTTCATAAGATATATCCATGTGAATCGGGAAAAATCATCAATAAAAATGACAAAGTATCGTGATCAAATCATGCTTGGTACAGGGGAAGGTCCCCAAACATCAGAATGTATTAAATCAAAAGGAAACTTTGAAATAGAAGGATTTTTATTAAAAGGTAAAGCAGGTTGTTTGGCCTGTTTACATGCAATACAATCCAAACTTTTCTCATTAACATGACCTAAAACCCCACTGGAAACTAATGAACGAAGTTTACTCAAAGAACAATGACAAAAACGTTGATGCCATAATGACAAAGGAACACTAGAAGAAACAACACATAATCGAGACACGTGAGATGATTGGGGAATAGGAAGACTAGTGAGTTCAAACATACGCCCAACTTTACGGCCTTTCCCAATGATTTGTCCCGTCTGAAGGTCCTGCACTTGACAACCACAAGAAGAAAAAATTACATCATATCCCAAATCACATAATTGTCCAACAAAGATAAGATTAAAACTTAAACTTGGAATAAGGAAAGTATCAGGCAAAGAGAGATCCGATGAAGAAATAGATCCTTTATGACTAACATCCATATTAGATCCATCAGCAGTATGAATGGATGATGGGCTAGAAATTGTAGCCAGGTCAGAAAATATCTTAGAAGAATACGTCATGTGATTACAACATGATGAATCAAAGTACCAAGATGAATTACCTGAAGGAGTAACTAGAGTTGCCGGATTGTTACCAGTTGGAGAAAGAAGTTGACTAAGCAGAGCTTGAAGGTCAATTGATGAAGTTCCAGAAGTGTTGGTTATAGCAAGAACTAGATTTGATGACTGATTCAAACGAGATTGATTTTTGTTCTGAGGACGAGTAGGACAATTCTCAATCAAGTGATCTTCCTTTTTACAGTACCTGCAAATTGGAGGACAATTCCTAGATATATGTCCCTTCTTCTTACATTTATTACATTCAATAACTAGGCATTCGTGTAAAGCATGACCAGTTTGACAACAGTTGCGACAAAATTTGGCACCAATTCTGTTAGTGGCTGCAAAAACTGAGTTATCCACTGGTCGCGTAAGATCCAAGAGAGTTTCTTCAGATTTTAGGCGAGGAAGAGCATCTTCAAGAGTTGGCAAAGGTTGTTGGTTAAGCAATGCAGCCCGGGTTGGTTCATAATCATCAGTAAGAGCCATCAAGAATTGAATCAATTTATCATTATTGCGGTAAGCTAAAAATTTAGCAGCAACATCAAAATTTCTAAGAACGGGTTCGGTCAAGGTTAATTGATTCCAGATGGATTCCATCTTCGAGAGAAATTCATAGACAGGTTCTCCCTTTTCTTGTTTCAAGCTGGCTATCTCCTTCATCAATTGAAAACGATGAGAAAGATCAGAAGTAGTATATCGTTGAGAGAGATGATCCTATACCTCTTTTGCGGTTTCAAATTGTCCAAATTGGAGGTGAATACTTGGAACAGAAGTATTTCGAAGCCATGTAATAATTTGATGATTTCGGCTATCCCAATCTTCTAAACGATCAACAAACTTTTCATTTGTTTCAGTCTCAGTTTGCTTTGGACAGGTTAAATCACCTGTGACATAACGCCACAACTTTCTCCCTTTCAAAAAACTACGCATTGCCTCATACCAATGACGATAGTTAGATCCATTGAGAACAACAGAAATAGGTTGAGAAATATCATTATTCTCCATGATATTCGCTCAAAAAAAATAATTAACGTCAACAAACCAAAAAAAAAAACTGAAAGACAGAAGAGATCCAACAAAGTGATGGAGCAGTAATTGCTATCAACAAAATACCACGAGAAAAATAGAATAGTGAATATGCATTTCAAAAATTCGAGGAGGCTTTGATACCATGATACAAAACGAGACAGAGAAACACAAGAAAATCTAGAGAATTAATAATTCTATTCATGTTGAATAAAAGAGACTACAACCATATTTATACACAAGAAGTTAAGAAGCAAAAGGAAATAAAATACCTATAATGTCTAAATATATAATTTACCATACTTAATATATTTAAATATATACTCTACCCATATTAGAATGTCTATACAATATTTACCAAATTTTAACAGAATTTCAGTTTCTTTTGTCTCTTGTTTAATAAAAACAAATGGTAATTCAAAAATGAAAATCTATGTCTATCAATCCAAGCTTAGGTGGATAGAGTTATTCAGTATACTGCTGCGAGGTATCAGGCATTACCATGTAAGTAATATTAGTTGAGGTCCATACAAGCTGTCCTGGACATCACGGTTATCAAAACACAAATGATTATGTAACTTGAAGTTTGCCTCCGAAGCTTGCCTTGATGATGTTGAGCAAGTTAGTAGCCTTCACAAATTGTCTAGTATTAGTAGAACGAATTCATGTTATTTCAATAGAACGATGATCTGATGGATATGTTTATCTTACGCCATTTATTCGTTCCATTTGTGTTCGTGTTTGCCATGGAGCTTCACTTCCTCTAAATGCTTGTTTTATCCTGGATTGTTTCATATGATTTAGCTGCATTATGTGATCAAACTATGGTTATTCAGATTTTAATAGACCAAAATGTAACAATGTTCAATTAGTACACTTCAATGGAGTACAAAACAACCTCAGTGCCAAATGATCTTGGCTAGTAACTTCCTTTAATACACAAAAATCTCCTTTACAATGTATACAATCACACTCTTTACAGTAATCTTTCTCACTCTACAAGTATGAGTCTGCGATTATTCCAGTTAGCTATTTCCGTTCTGTACATGTATCTATCTACTCAAGGAATGCACAAACAGTTTATTAGGTGGACAAGACGATGCGCAACATGTTTTGATGTGGTAAAGGTAATGTTTCAAATATTTTGGACAACACAAGAGGCTCCAGTTCTCTTTGGAACTTCTTCAATAGATTGATAATTCGCCTCCTAGTTTCTTCTGAGGCCAAATTGGTCCCTGCCCATAAAACCTAGAGGATAAAGATAAACTTATGACATGGAGGAAATCTTAGTGCATATAAGATGAGGGGTACTACTGTAAAGGAAAACTACCTCAACAAAAATTGCTATTATAATCGGTATATAAGATCCGCCAGGACCAATAACTTTCTGCTCTGACCTGAAAGATCAAGGCACAGTGAAAACAATGCATAAGAAATGTTGAAGTTCTGTTAATCATTGATTACTTATTGCTGTAGCCTACGGGGAATACTTACATCTCCATCATTGAACAAAGCAGTTTGTGACTGATTTTAGCCTCATCAAGATCACACGTTATTGGTAAGTGGTTAAGCCAGAGCAGGATGTACTGAGACAAGAACATTTATGATATGTCAGTCGATAAATGACAAATTTATCAAAACTACAATCAAGAGAAATCGTATATGTGTTCTAGTGTATGAAGTTTTCTTTTGGAATGATATATGAAGGAGTAGTAAGAGAGCACCTCATAGGAGATGCCTTCTGAGACAAACTGGTTTAACTTCCCACAGGTAGAAACAGCAACCTCATAAGCCATGATGTTATTGGGGTGTTTTGCATTAGGATTCTCCAGTGCAGTTTTTAAATGACCGAGTATTCCTGCAAACACCATTAAGCAGCTAAGTCAGATGCTGCTAGTGGAGAAAATAGATACCTTAAGCATATTATAACGCACAAAGCTACCTTTAGTATGAGGCTTAAGGAAATCTGCTCCGAATTCAGCACAGATACCAATTGCAGTTGCCACGATCTGAAAAGATAGTGAACGTCAGGTTTGAAGGATATATAAAAGACTTACTAGGGAAACAAATAGTAAAAGAAGGAAAAAATAGAAAACCTGCGGAACATCTGGATTCTTATGATTGTAAATTCTAAGCAGGAGAGGTATCCAGTCCTCATAGTACCTGATTTTTAAAATAATAAAAAAGACGTTCAGCTAAGCCAACTGAGCTTATCATGATTAATAAGACACTGAAAATTGCAAGACGTGCCTGAATGCTTCTTCTCGGCACTGCTCAGCAACATCACGGAAAAGGTGCACTACAATTCTTCTTTCTTCTGCTGTTCTATCATTACTCTGTACAGAAGTACGTAGAGAAGTGAAAAGGAAATGTCTAAGGTCAAAGAAACCATGAAAGTTCCCCATAGAATTTCTAGATAGACTGGTTTAACGAGCAGTTTATATCAATTTAATCACTTTTGATGCTTCAGTAAGAGGTGTCATGAATTGAATTATACATATAGTACATCAAAAGAGAGAGTGACTTACCCACATAGGTGATACATAAGGCAAAAACTTGTCAAAATGTGGCAAGAATGATGCCTTTAGTTTTTTCACCATAGTTCCAAGGCAAATGCCAATCTGAATTCAGGAAAACAAAGAAACCGATGAAGCTAAGTCTAAGGTCCTGTTAAGTATATATATATATATATATATATTAGAGGCTATGTTGAGATAAAACACTAACGTTTCTACATATAGTTAAGTGTTGCTCAGCTTCCTCCTTAAGTAGTTCCTGCTCCCTTGAATCTGTGTGTTCTTTAGCTCGTTTCTCTCTTTCTGTTTTGCGGTATGAGCATCTGGAGAGAACCTTTGATATGCCATCAACAAATTTTGCAGCTTGGTGTTTACTTAGACATGAACCCGGAACCTGTGATAAGTACTTCTTAGTGCACAGACAAATAAGCTATACAGAAGACAAGAGAGTTATTAACCTGAATGCTTTCGTTGAATGCCTCCAATAGTCTTGCTTGAATTTGTACCTTTGACTCCTAAAGGGAAAGTAGAACTTCCTAAGGATCGTATCAATATTGATTAAACTTTTGCTGCAACACTAGGTAAATTACCTTTTTTAATGCATCAAGCAAAGATGAGATAATAGTGTCAGATAGCTTTTGAATTGGGGACTTGCCACAACCTGTTACAAGCAGCCCTTTCTTCATAGCACAAGAAACTGAATTTAACAGTAACGGCATTGCTACAAAAAGGAATAAATGCAATTTAGCAAACAATCAGGTTTGGTTTATAATGCGGAAATGAATGATTAGAAGAAAACACATGCAGAAAATTTACCAGAAACGGCAGCCATTCTAACTTCTTCGCTGAATTTAAGGGTAAGATTCGGAACTAAAGCACTAACAACCTGCATAAACCACAAATTAAGTAAAAATCTGCACTCTACTTTGTAAACCTTGTATATGATATTAGCTATGACCTGTAATTTTCTAGACAGACCTCATTAACCCATAAATGCAGCCCTTCCTTTAACTCAGCTGAAAAGAAGCATAGCATATGACAGGCCAAGGCCTTCTCTTCCAGAAGTGTAGCTCTTATCCCGATCTTTTTATTCCCAGCAGTGGCTTTAATCATGCTACAGAAGATATTTATGTCAGCAGAAGACATCCTCAATAAATTTATTCCATTAAAGTTGCTTATTTCACTTTTTTCCTGCAATTTCAGGTTACAACAGCAACGACAACATACCCAGTGTAATCCCCACAAGTTGGGTCTGGAGAGGGTAGTGCGTACACAGACCTTACCCTTACCTTGGAAGGTAGAGAGGCTGTTTCCAAAAGACTGCAATTAAAGGTTGGTAATAGAAATTTATCTCATCAAACTGTGCTATTTAAGTGCAGTGACTAATAACCTCATAAAACATCTGTGAAACCTTAAGTGCCCGGAAAGACCAGATGTTTTCCTTTGACTCGGAGGTGTTGTCTCTAAATAAACAGGAAGATACACAGAAGTCACTTAACAGATTCACTTTATTTACATTATAATTCGACATAGCAGTTTCATATGGTATAGCATGTGCGGAACTCTAAATACATCATGAAATGAAATGAAATTGTACGAAAACTCACAACCATCTACATCATTACATAGTGATAGTACTAATACATATGCCATCCAGCTAAATAAAACTTCGTACGAGTTGTTATAGTAAAAGATCCAACCTTTCATAACCAGAATCATCTGTATCTGAATTATCGGAAACACTCAAATAGTTCTTTAGCAAAGCAGATTTTAGCGCAACGGGCATGACAAGACTCAGATAAGGAAGGACATCTTCCCCCAAAAATTTACATAGTCTACCGCATCCTGTCATAGAATCAAAGTGTAAATTAGCCAAAAACAGAAAAGAAAAGCAAATGAAAGTTGCACAAAATTCTAAGTTGTATCAACATACTAGTAACAAAAGTCTCCTCATTGGATCTTCTATCACCGTTTGAGTTTCGTGCAGTGAAATGAGTACTGCAGTGACCTAAAACAACATATCACATAAGGTAAATGCATTTTCAGATCTTAAGTGATGTTGATAGTTTCTGCCTGCTAAGTGCTAATGGAAATTTATAAATTGTATTCACCTTTTCAACATAATCATTGATTGCTAGATTTCCAACAGCCATTGCAGCCATGGTAATGCATTCCATGGATTTGTCCAGTAGCGTGCGACTTGTATCATTAGTAGCAGTTTCCAAGATAACTTTCAGATAAGGCATTATAGAGTCGTATAAGTATGCAGAGTCCTCCTGCAGTGTCCCAAGCAAATGAAGTTTAGAACTTCGAGCATTGGAAAAAAAGAGTTCTTTTTGAACCCCTGAAAGTAAAGTACCTGTGATGAAATAGCTAATGAGGCTAAAGTTGCAAGAGATGCTTCCTTCATCATTGCCGTTCCTCTCTGGAATATGCAGAATGTTACTTGTTAAATATAAACTCAAATCACATCAGAGATATGACAGTTAAAAGCTTATGTCATTTACTCTTATACTCGTGAACAAATAAATATGTTGTAGATTGGTAAAGGTGACATTACCTGTAGAAACGCAACTAATTTACGCACTATATTGTGCAGGTAAGGTTTCAAGACATCTGCACTGCAATTTTGACTGAACAACTGTATCGCTGAAGCTGCACTTGTCTAAACACAAGAGAGAATATTAGTCGGCAACCAGATGTACTTGCAATGGATAAGTTTTGATATGTCAAGAGTTCTCAATTAGAGAACAAAGAGTTAATACATTGGTCATATGTCATTAAAAGTACCTGCAACCTGGGATTATCAACATCATCCAATACTTCTATCAAAGCTCGAAGGAGCTGCTGATGATATTGCACTTGAAAACGCGAGCTCAGATATGTTGATAGCTGACCAATTGTACGAATTGTCGCCCAACATACTCAAGGGTGCTCATCATGGATTAGTTTCACAATAGTTTGCACAAGTTTCTCCATCTCCAGTAACAATGCCTGGGAATTTCCAGACCAGAAATCAAAACTCAAAATGTATTTCATTTGCCAAAAGTAATCCAGTGTAATCCCATAAGTGGGGTCTAGAGAGGTAGTGTGTACGCTGTGTACGCAGCAGAAAGAGTGAATACTACCTTTGAGCATCCTTCTGAAATCAGTCCAATTGCTGTAATGGCAGCATGACGAATTCTCCAATTTTGATCATGCAAGAGGTCGAACAAGCCCACAGCGCAACAAGGCACAATTACACTTCTCCCTAATGCAATTGCTAGCCTATCCAAACTCTCCATAGCATAACTATACATACTTAACTGCCCTTCATTTTCATCATCACTATTTGCTTTTCCCCAACAAGGGTCTTCTTTAATATGCACCAACATCACAATCAACACACTAAGCAATTTAGTAACTTCTTCTTTTGGTACCATCTGCATCATCCCACACCCAATCTCCCTATCCTCAGCCAAAGTAACAATAAACTCTATAGATAGCTGCCTTAACTTTTCCCCTAACTTCGAATTCTCAGCTTTCCTCACCATATACTTAACCACAACACCGTTATTAACTTTAAAAACTGCGGTCTCTACCCCAACCAAAACAATCAAATCCTCAAGAAGGCTACACACAAGATCTTCCTCACCAAGTGCCACAAACAAAGTCAGTATCACATGTTTTAAAAGACCATAAAACTTGCAATAACTCGCGGGCGTTGAATAATACAAAATCAATTTCACAGAAGCCCTAGCAGCAGCAACCTACATCGATGATCTTGCAATACAGTAGGCATAAGGTCTGTAAATCCCTCAATCAAAAAATCAACATAAGGTACAAAAACCTCAGGACATTTTGGTATCAATTCATTGCATAAAAACATAACACGCAATTTTCCGTTCGATGAATTCGTACCCAAATACTCAAACATTAAGTGAAACAACAAAACCCATTCATTTTTAGGGAAAAGTAAAGCCGCTAAACTCGATACACAAGATGAACAAGCCTTGAGTGTTTCATAATCTGATCAAGCCAAACTATTTCATGTAAACGGATCTTCAAGTCATTTCGCTTACTTAACGAAAGTTTGGTCCAAAGGGATGGTAAAACATCGTAATAGAGAATACCTGTACGCGATCCTGGTGGGCTACATTCAATTGCTTGGAAAAGTTCCTCAACTAAAGAATTCGGGAAGTATTTTTTGGAATAATTGAAGAGAGTTTTTGCTGATTTACGAAGCTTATCATCGTCACTATGGAGGTCGATAAACGGGAGTTTCTTTGATGATTTGGGTGTAGTCGCCATTGAAGCAGAGCTTGTAAGAAAGAAAGTTAGTTTTTCTTGTTACAGGTTTTGGCGGGGTTTAATAGAATTTGAATATAGTGATTTGTTTTGTTTATTTGGTGAATAATTTAACGGTTGTGATTTAGTTTTGGTTAATAAGATTGGATGGCTAGGATTCTATCTTGGTTTGTTTCTTGGCACTCACGTTTAAGAATTTTGGAATAGAAAGATAATACTCCTTATATCCCTATTTATGTGACACATTTCGTTTTTCGAGAGTCAAACAATTTAAGTTTGATCGAAAATTTGGGTATGACATCTTCAACTTTTTTGAAATGAAATTTATATATTTGCAAACTACATAAAAAGTATTATATGTCACAATAATTGACAATCCAGAATATTTAAAAGATATATGAAAAATTTACGATCAAAGATAGACTTGTTTAAATCTCAAAATTCAAAATGTGTCACATAAATTGGGACAGAGCAAGTATAATAGAATATGAGTTGTTATACAAGATACATACATATATGGTGAATTGATCTCTATTTTAGGCAGGACATGACACAATTTCAGATTACTAATGATATGATCTTAAATACGAAGGTGTGATGATTGCGTATTAGGTTAGTAGGTTGAGTGTTGACTTATTTTCAAGGATTCAGGTTGGTTGCTCTATTCTTGTTAGTTCTAGTTTTTTATATCTATCATCATCTATCCCACACGTCAATTGTGGGATTTCCTTGAATATGTTATTAGTGTTGTTGTTGTTCGATAATGAGGCATAATTACTAATTGTATAAAAAAATTATTATGCCATATCATATTATAGATGTTATTGATCCACTAACACTACCTTCTTGTCGGCAAAATTAGCTCATGAAATCATAATTTGTCTAATTTATTTAAGTTTGGATTGATTGTTAATCCACTTATTTATTAGCTCAACTCATTTCAGTTCAATTCATTTTAGTCCATCAAAATTTGAGTTGATATTTAGCCCAAATTGATCAATGAAAAATCTTTTCAAATTATTTTTTATAATTTGATAAGTTATATATAGTCATAGTAAAGAAAAATAATAATTTTGTCAAGTTATTAAATAATACGATATAAAATAACAAATAAAGCAATTAAAATTTAATAAGAATTGATTAGTTTGTATTTTGACCTGTATTTTAGTTCATATCAATCCAAATAACTGCGAAATGGAAAGGGGGAAGGGGGTGGGGGTGGGGGGGAGGGGGAAGGCAGATAGCTTTGATTTTCAATACATAGGATGCTCATGGATGTAAATGAACATCATGACATAGAACTTTTTTAATAAACTTCAATCTCGATAGGTGAATTGTGAAAAATGAACTAACGTCACCATTAAAGTGAAGAAGGATAGAAAGACAAACTTATTATCCCCAGTTTGACGAATGTGATTGGCTCGAGAATATGGTTTTAGACGAATTTTTCGTTCAAACAAAAAAAAATGATTTATTTGAAATTTAGTGCATTTGGGTTGAATTATACAATATTTGTTTCTAATTAGGTAATATTGCTTATTCCTGTTGGATTGCCCATAGAGAATCTGAAAAGGTACATTTTTCTACACTAATGTGACGATTAAAGACAACTTTTTTTTGTGTTATATTCTAAATATATTATTTGAAATATATTTGAAATTTGAAAAACATAATATCAATTTCTTTATAATATAAATTATAATAGACTAAAAACATATGTCACATAAATTAAAACAAAGAAATCATAATTTTCTACAAATCTTATGTACGCACCGATTATTTCCTCTATTTACAATTACAAGTGTGCAAAAGTTGATTTAACCAATAAATTAAATAGAAAAAATGTAAAGTTTATTTAAAAGCTAGAAATTTAATTATAGACTAAATTATTTTATAAATTGATTTAAAATTATTATCGAAACCAATAAACTTTAAATTCGGACCGAAATCCCTATTTTTGGAGTAGCTTTTTCCAAGTTGTACACGTGAATGGATAGATATGGTGATGAGCCAAACTCCCCAACATGGAGGAACACATAATGTGCACACACCCACTTTCCCAGCTTAAAAAAAATCACAAGTTTGCTTCAATTACTCCTCAATGCCATGGCTATTACACATTAATTTGTAAATTAAAGCTTAGAAGCTGTCCATCAACAAGTAGTTATGAGGGTTATTCAATATGGGTCTTGCTCAATTCCATCATTTCAATTCCAAGAATGCTCCTTTTCAAGGTGAATTTACTCTTATGTAACCCAAGTGGTGTTATCTTGTTTTGTTTCAAGGTGAATTTACTCATGTTAAATTATGAAATTGTTCTTGTTGGGTTGGTGGGGTGGGAGGGGATGGGGTGGGGTGGGTTTAGTGTTATTTTGTTAAATGATATGATTTTAGTTCAGTCATAGTAGAATCAAGAAAAAATTTCACAAATTTGTTCCCATTGAAAAAGAAATTTCATGTTTTTTCAGAGATATGTCTAATGTTTTTTTTTTGTTCATGACTTGTTGTTAACCTTATGCTTTGTCTGTTTTACAATGATAAGAGATTAAAGAGTAGAGAAGTAAAGGCAGGAAGGACTGAAAGGGAATGATTGTGTATCTAAGTAAATACTCCATTTGTTTCAATTTGTTTGTCTGGTTTTGATTTGGCGCGGAATTTAAGAAAATAAATAAGATTTTTGAACCACGTGGTCTTAAACTAAAGATATGTAGATTGTACGAAAATGCGTTTTAATTTTATGGTCTTATTCATGTCACGTGGAAAGTTAGAACTAGAGAGTTGCTGAAAAAGGAAAGAGATGTTGTTTTTAAACGGACAAAGAGGGAAAGTAAGAGAAACAAATTGAATAGTGAGTGTTCAATCTTCTTTTTTTCCTCATCATATTATGGCTAAATGAAAATCAAGATTTTCAGGAAGAGAGTTGGAGTTGTCGAAGTGATCAAGTCTAACTTGTCAAACTCGGATGCTAAGAGAGCAAACCTTTCTGCCAGGAAGAAGGACAGAATTAAGCTCCCCAAACATGACAGTATTGGTGGAGATAATAAATCATTGCATATGAGTGAGTTTCTGAGCCATAAATCCGGTGTTGAGGCAATGTTGAACAAGAGAGCTTTGCAAAGCTTTGAATCTATTGATTCTAATACGTACAGGTAATGATTTGTATCTTCTTGCCTATTATTCTTGTCTAGGTACTTTGGTCCAAGGACATTCCATCTTTCTCTTCTATCATTTGTTCTTGCTGTGTGAAATATTGCATTCTTATGAGCATCCAGTAACACTAACCAAGTCGCAATGGATGTTTGCAAGAGCCAATTGAATGTGGGGCAAAGAAATGTGCAACCAGCAGCTTATGCAACAAAACTCCAGTGACTACCAAGCAAGATCTTTTGATGTATAAAGTAGAACTGCATATAAATGAGATTCTACCCTCCAAATATGAAATATGACTAATGAATTCCAATAGCGACTAATCAACAATGGACATGCTAAGTAGCCTAACTTCTTACTCAGATCTGAAATCCCACTGGATTTATGTTGAAAAGATCATGGCTATCATTTGCAGTAATTATATACTACAATATATTTTTGAGACTTGGGGTAAAAAATAATTTTCTTCTCCCCTTCAGTGTGTGGTTATCACTACACATTAATTAACATATTTAACTTATTGGAGGAGATGATATGCTTAATTAAGTTTTCTAAACATTTGGAAGAACAGATTTCAGTTCTAGAAGGTAATCATCGGCCTAAACCTGGAACATGTGTGTAAACTGAGAAGATATGAAATCCTCAAGAACTATCTTGCAATCTTTGAGCTGTGTCTTACACTTTTATTAGTGTGAGAAATATATGGGAAAAATATTATTGAGTTATGTATCTAAATTGTTACATTGAGACCCTATTTATAGACAATACATTGAAATCCTTTTCTAACTAGGATTCCTATTCCTATTCTTCTTCCTATTCTAAGTAGGAATATATATACATATTTCTATTCTAGCACTCCCCCTCAAGCTGGTGCATACAAATCATATGTACCTAGCTTGTTACAGATGTAATTAATACGAGGACTTGTGAGGGACTTGGTGAAGATATCTGCAAGCTGATCATTTGACTTCACAAATTTCGTAAC
>JAJOOR010011586.1:0-23821 GCA_036250505.1 Solanum acaule | reverse complement strand
GGTTCTTTAATAATGTAAAACTCCATATTGTATTAAACCAAAAGTAATTTTTGAAAGATTTTCTTAAATATTCTTCTTGATTATGTAAAACACCATTTTTTTTTAAAAAAAAAGAACGAAATATAGTATTTGAAGCCATGTTTAATTCTATATTTGAAGTTTCAAGTTACAATAATAGGCTATTGTATAAACAAAAGCTTATTTCAAATAATCTCAAAATATTTTGGAATATTTATTCATGGCCAGCTAAATGGTTCCTTAATTTTCAGCAGTGTTTTGTATTTTACTTAGCCAAGGTCTTGTTTCATACACCAGCAATTTGCAACGTGCTTAATAACCCTTGGCTAATTAGGTCAAAGTTAATTTGGAGTGATTTCTGGTACTTTTGAATAATCAAACACGTTCATGAAACACATTATCTTTGACTCTATAGTTATTACATGTTGCTATAATCACTTCAAGTTTAATTATATATACATTATTACACCTTTTTGGATAGTTGTTACCCTTTGTATTGTTTTGTTAAAATATGTTATTGTATTTCGTATCGTTTAATTTCATCGTCACATAACGACGCAAAGATTCATTTAGTGTGATCGCGTCATTACCTTAATATAATCTTTTCATTTTGTTTTAATTTATTATTTAATAATTATATTTTATCGTTTACCCTACCTTTTATAGTAGCTTTACCTCATACCCTACTTCAAATTATGTGTGTACATTATGATACAATATAATACAACACGATACATTATAAAATAAGCACGTAACAACCCTCCAAATAGTGTAACAAGGTGTATATACACGTTGCTCGTAATAAAAGTACTAATTGCTCTAGTTTCCTCCACAAAAGAACAAAACAAAAAGAAAGTACTTAAATGATTATCAGCATATATGCCTCATCAAGTTTTTTAAAATGTTCATTCTAATTAGATTTTATAAAGATTCAACATTTCAAGAAAAGAATAAGGACCCTTTTTTTTTGTTGAGAAATTGAGGTAATGTCGCTTTCTAAAATAATAGCCTAACAAATAAATATTTTTTGTATATTAATATACGATATACATAAAATATACAATATAATTCTGATATAAAAATAGTACGTACGTACTTATTTTGCTTATGATCATAGTTCAAAGGGCCGATTTTTTAACTATACAACTTAACAACTGTATTTACACCAACATAGCAATACTTTTTTTTTTCAATTATATAGCAATACTTTTTTTTTTCAAAAGTAGAATTTAAATTAAAAAAAAAATAATTCCAAATCAGCCATGCTTATATCGATTCCCATAAATTTCTCCAATAATTTATCTTCCCTAATTTATTCAAATATGCTATATATTATCTCCCATAAATAGAGGTTTCCTACCAAAACAAAACTTCCTTTTTCTGAGAAGAACGACTATCGAAAAAACGCATACCAATAATTTCTCAATTATAATTCAACACAACGGGCGATGGGACTCATCAAGTAATTATATAAAAAATAATTCTCATGGTGTTTTATTACGTAGTTGAATTTGATTTTTCACAAATATCTATTTTGTAATTTTTGGTAGTTATTCGTTTTGTTTAGTTTGTCAATTTTTGTGTAAATTAATTCATACAATTTGGTTGATGTTCTGGCTCGTCGAAATTTTGGTGTAATTTCAACTTCATATGATTTTGTTGTACACTGATATGTCAAATTTGTTTTTTTGTTAAAGTTTAGGTTTAATTGGTATGATGTGTGCTGTATGATAGCAAATATTTTATATCAATAAGTTTGTGGTATGTATTTCTGTATTTGTTTTAGTATGTGATTTGGTATAATTTTCGCTAATAACTGACACCAAGAAAATAGTCTGATGTATGTTTTGGTGTATTGTTTGGTCAAATTTATATTATCTTATATACGAACATACGTATATTAAAATGAGTGCAGTAATAAATTATTTGGTGCAATTGGTGGTGTAAAAAACTACAAGTTTGACGATCTATGGCATATAATTAGAACCTCATAAATAAAAATATGGTACATATTTTAGTGTATTTTAAGTATGTGAATTGGTGTAAATAATAATATGAAAAATAGTTCCTACATTAATTGATGGTAACCTGATAAAATCATAAATTTTAAAAATTGGTTTAAGGGTATGTAATATTTGACTGTTGTTTTTTACGTTTATTAAATGGTTAAAATATTGGTTAAATAGTTTGGTATTTCTTTGACGAGGAATTTGTTATTTTAAACAGGCAATTACATGGATTACAATATTGAAGGAGTTATGTATGATCCAACCACCAAATACGAAGGCTTGATTACAGCTATATCTTCACAATTGGGAGTGGACACAACAATTTATCATTTGAAACTTAATTATTTCGTGAATGGTCCATCTCCACCAATGAAGATACATAACGATATGGGAGTGCACGTTTATTTAGATCAAAAGAGATGCAATTCATATTTCTTTTCAAAATATCCTTTATGTGTGACATGTGTGGACAGAGCTATGGAATCCATTGAGTACCAAACAAATGTCCAAACAACACATCAACATATTTTGGGATCCAACACATTATGTTTGACTAACATGGATCCAATTTTGGAAGGTTATATTGAAGAATCTAAAGGAACTGAAATAACTTCAAATCCTCAACACTATTTGGTGGCCGAGGATCAATTTATATAAACAAGCAAACTATATCGGAAGTTATGAAGCGATATGCATTTCTAAGAGAGTTTTGTTTCATTGCAAAAAGATCAAGTCCTACCTTGTAAGTTATTATATATGTTGATTTTAAAAATTACCAATATATTTTAACAACTTAACATGTATATTAATGCATGAGTTTTTGCAGTTACTATCTAAAGTGTGCTACAGAAAACTGATCATGGGTTTTTAAATCCTTATGTTTGAATAATTCAAAGTTATTCAAAGTGAGAAAATTCTATGATACACATTCTTGTCCATTGAAGGACCGGATTCAATCAAAGCGACAATCAACAAGTGGTGTGCTTGGGGCAATGTTGGTTGAAAAGTATGTCAATCTGAAGACCGTTTACACACCAACAGACATACAAGCAGACATGCTAAGGATACATGGTATTTCATTGACATACATACAAGCGTGGAGAGGTAAAAAAAAGCTTTCGAGACATGAAGAGGTGACCTTGCCGAATCATATGGAAAATTCCAACATATCTATATATATTGGAGAAGACATATCCAGGGACAATTGTGAATTATGAAAAAAATAGCACTTGATGCAAGTATAAGAGGTTGGGAGTATTGTCGACCAATAGTAGTCGTGGATGGTACACATTTAAAATCAACATACGAAGGCACAATGTTGATAGCTAGCACATTAGATCCATGAGGTACTGTTTATACCATTACTGCAACTAGATTGATTTGTTTTATATATAAACAATATATGTTGTATTTATTTTGAAGATATTTGTTGTATAGGTCACATCTTGCCACTTGCATACATAATAGTTGATTCAGAAAATGATGATTCATGGTTATGGTTCTTTGAGAATTTTAAAAATGCATTCGGTGAAAGAGAAGATATGTGCTTTGTTTCTGATAGAAATAAGAGCATTTGGAATGCTACTGCAGTTGTTTATCCCGAATTCAGACATTACGCATGCATATACCATCTATAGATCAATTTACTAAAGAAAACATACAGAGAAACAGAAGAGGTTAGAACATTATTCTTCAGTTTAACAAAAGCATACACTGTTCAAGAGTTTGATAAATTGATAAAAATAATGGATCAAATTAATCCAATATATCGTGCTTATCTACAAAAAGCAAATTATGAGAAATGGTCACGCGCACATTCACCAGTAAAAAGGACTTGGACACTAACAAGTAACATTGTAGAGTCACTAAATAACGCTATTCTTGTTGGAAAAAGGTTACCAGTGGTACCATTGTTGGAATTTGTTAGAAAAACAATTGAAGCTTGGAATGAGAAACACAACAAAGAAGGTAGAAATACTACAACAACCTTGACAAGTACATACAATGAAATGTTGGAGGACAATAGAAATTTGTCTCATCGTATGCTTGTAAGTATTAACAATTCTCTACTATGCATAGTATGTTTTGGTTTTATTATTGATAATGCATGTGCTTAAATGAAGGTACGCGCATCAACAATACACCTTCATACCATTATAGATGGTGCAAAGAGGTTTACGGTATGTCTGAATACACGAATGTGTAGTTGTGGCAGATTTCAACATGATGAGATTCCTTGTAGTCATGCACTTGCAGCGATCAGACATAGAAATAAACATCGCGATGATTATTGTTCAGCTTATTATAGTAATAAGAATTATCAAGATACATATGCAATACCAATTGAACCCTTGCCTTGCGAAAGCACTTGGGATGTTCCATCACATGTCTTGGAAAAGGTAGTATTACCACCAATTACAAGAAAGCAACCATGCAGACCTCCAAAAAATGATCACAAAAAGGAATTCACCGAAGGAATGGGGAAAAAGAGGAAAGTAACATGTAGTGAATGTGGTATAGTTGGGGATAACAAGAAGACTTGCCCAAACAAAACTCATGATAATTAGCTTTGTGGTATTTTTGTTGTTATTTTTACTTTGCAGTTATACAGTTGAACTATATTACTTTTATTAAATGTACTGTATTTCATTACCTTATTTCAAAGTTGATTACTTTTTGTTATCTTATTCATATTTTTGAATTCATAGTTGTTATAAATGGTTGTATATAATAGATATTATCAATTTTTGGATTACGTGTTGTCACATATCCAGAAATATTGATAAAAAATGAATTTATTAGATGATATTCTGCTGTTGATTTGATATGGTAAATAAGCCAAATTCTTGGTGAAATTATGGTAAATAGGCACAAATTTATGGTAAAAATAAAGGATCATAATAGTGGTGTATATAGTAAAACAAATGTTTGGAGTATACACCAACCTAAAACAATAAATTGAAAAGTATTAGATGTTAGTATATTAGTTTGGACGCTACAATAATTAACACTCAATTACTGTAAAGTTGGTTTACTTTGGTTACAACTGGTACACAACTTGGTATAAATGATGGTATATATAACAACCAAATGTCATAATGATGATGGTATATTATCTTACATATGAACATACGTATATTAAAATGACTGCAATAATAAATTATTTGGTGTAAAAAACTACAAGTTTTGACGATCTATGGTATATAATTAGAACCTCATAAATAAAAATATTGTACATATTTTAGTGTATTTTAAGTATGTGAATTGGTGTAAATAATAATATGAAAAATAGTTCCTACATTTATTGAAGGTAACCTGATAAAATCATAAATTTTAAAAATTGATTTAAGGGTATGTAATCTTTGACTGTTTTTTTTTAAGTTTATTAAATGGGTAAAATATTGGTAAAATACTTTGGTAGTTCTTTGACTGTTTTTTTTAAGATCATTAAATGGTTAAAATTTTGGTAAACTACTTTGATATTTCAATAAATGGCTTATGACTACAATCTTGATTAACACTGAAACCATAAAAAAAAAAAACACGCTGTTAAAAAAAAATTGATTTACCTATGAAAGAAAAAAACACAAAATGGGGTAAACACATTGGTATGTATACCAACCTGCAACTTTGAAAGAAATTCAATCGATCATATACAAGCATTTAGTAAAAGTTTTCAATAATTATAAAACCCAATTTATACCTAAATTTATACCAAACTCATACATGTACAAACCAAACACACACTATAAATTTATCACAAAATTTAACCAAAAAAAGCAACCAAATAAATGCATAATCACAGAATAAAGACAATATCCAACAACGAACTCAAAACCATAAACGCAACTAAAGTACTATCCAAAATAACAAAAGAGATTCAAAACAATAAAACATTCATGAAATTCTGTCTTAAGAAATAACACTTTTTACTCCTTGAACCTCCGATTTGACCGACCACCTTGCTTAGAAGCTTCATCTTCACTAACAGATTCCGTATCAATTTTCATCTTTCCATATTCCCACAGTAATGCTCCAAATCTCAACCGAAGATTTTCAGCATTTACACCCGACATAGATATGTTCATATCTCCACGACACACATATTCGGCAAAAACACAGGTATACAGACCACAATCCCTACAAATATTACCCAATCAACATAATTAGTACAATACATAGTATAATCAACCACAAAAAAGACACATTATACTTACGTTGAATTGTCACGTTGTTGTGGGATGTTTTCACAATTACCATATACCAATGGATCACCAACTGACCTTCCAGCATAATGCACATCTGTATTCCAATCAATGTCTTTCCTTAAAGCATAATAATCAGTAGCAACTAGGAACAAAGGTATCATTCTAGATATTTTTTGAACCAAACTTGTTACTGCATTGGTATGTTTAACCCCATAACCATTTAAAGAATCATAAATGTATAAACACCTTTTTCTTATGGAAAAAACAACCAGAAACCAGTGGAATGCAGCACTACTATTGACTGGAATGCATACATAATCAACATCCACCCATGGAGTATTAGCAAGAATCCTATCCCCTCTTATATATTGTGCAACCTCATGATGTATACTAATCAGACTTTCATCTTTGTCATTGGCCTCCCACGCATCATGGATTTGAACAACCCAACTGATGAAAAAAAGGTCAGTAGAAGTAACTCTTGCACTATTATCAGGACCATACTTGCAAAACTTGCGAAGATAATACATTATCACATCAACATGCTGCATAACAAGTTTTATTAGTTAGCACCAAACAATAAAATAATATCACAACTAGATTGAAAGAATCACCATTATTTGTTTATTACTTATTAGACTATATTTAAAATTCTATGTTTGTGTCATTGTAACTATTAAACTATAATTAGGAGTCTATGTTTGTGTCATTAGTTTATTTTCCAAACATACACACCAAAAACAACTGTCTCCAGAGAACTAAATCACAGATTTCAGTGACTACAATGAAACCAATTTTACTTATCAATCACTAAAATCACAACAAAAAACAAATACCAAATCTTACTTTACTATAGAGTTACACAATAAAAAATTACCAAATCTCTCCAAGGCTGTCCTGGATAAGCCAAAGGGTGAAACCAATCCATCAGATCCACCCTACCAACACCAAACTCAAAAGGAGGATTGATTGGATTTGAAGCAGCAGTGAAGAAACTGGTTTTCCTATAAAACAAAATGAGTAGTTATAGCATATAAAGTGAATGAACAAATGGTAAAATACAATTACATAACAATATATACTTTCCACGTTTCTGGGATAATTTGCTATCAACCCATTTCTTAAAATGAAGGATAACTTCACTATACATATCAAACCCCTTGTACT
Source organism: Solanum acaule (assembly GCA_036250505.1). Classification (NCBI taxonomy): domain Eukaryota; kingdom Viridiplantae; phylum Streptophyta; class Magnoliopsida; order Solanales; family Solanaceae; genus Solanum; species Solanum acaule. The sequence goes on along the minus strand of JAJOOR010011586.1, from coordinate 16,419 downwards.
TTACAAAAGGATGCTTCCATAAACAGTACTTCACTGTGTTCACTGATGTGCCACCTGATTCACTTAAGTTTGTGAATGGTGATTGGGCATACTTTCCTGGAATCTTCGTACGAACATGTTGAACTGGAGAGATGTGTGTGTTTTCACCCTCAATAACACCAAACTGATTGACCTTTGTTTTTCCAGCTTTAGCAACTTCTAAAGGTGTGACACAAATATTTTCAGATTCAACTTCTAACAATGATGACACGTATGTTTGTCCAGTTTCAAGAGCAACCAACTGTGTTTCACACATATTGGACATCACAAAGTCATCCAATGTTGGAGTTTTTCTATTTATTTCAAAATCAACAGGTACACCACCTATTAAGATATACAAACATCATTTATGTATCTATATTTTATGATATTTTAAACACAAACCAGAAATGAACTAAAAATAGTTATAAAAAAATAGATTTAAGCTAACAAAAAAGAACTTACAATTGTTATCAAAAACATGATTACGAAACGAAGATGGTGTCTGGACACCATCTTTAACTCCACAATCTTGCAAATGTTCATTTTGGACATCAACATTTCCTTTTCTTTGATCCTTAACAACAACCTTAATGTTCTCAATAAAAATAAAATTTTGAGTCATTCAACTATTACAATAAGACAACAATATAGCTAATTACGAATTTGTAATCAACAAGAAGATTAAACATATATAAAATCAACACAAAGAATACACATTAACATTTATAATAGTCTTGATCTAAAAATTAGTTTATAAGCAAATAATAAGTAGACTAACCCGTTCACCACCTAAATCTTTGTTGGTTGAAACATCATTTTGAAGAGATTTTAACTCTTGAATGATATGTTTGAATGATGAATCTATAAAAGCCTTCATTTCAACAAACTTAGCATCTACATTTTTTTCAAACTTTTCCAACTCATTACGAACCTAACAAAAATTAAAATGACATTAATGTTTCTTCAACCAAAATTCTGACAGTAAGTAGATAAAATTTATAATCATACCTTCACAACTTCTTGGGCAATTTTCTGCAAATCCTTATTAAATGACAAACTCGGATCACTTTCAACTTTTTGTGCAGAACTATGAGGCAAATTTTTGTCATTCTGTCGAACGACACAATGAGTCTGTGAATTCTCATTTTGCCTCACAGATCTATCACGTTTACTCTTCTTATTGAATGGAATATCAGTCAAAACAGTTAGATTTTCCGCCTCAATGATAGCAAGCTCCTCGTCCATGAACACAAGATCTTCAAATATACTAACACAATAATAATAAATTATGAATATACACAACTCATAAAAAAGAAAATTAATTAATAATAACAAAAGAACTTCTATTACCTGATTGCCGTATTTTCTAAACATTCCTTTCTGGAGATGGTCAAAATATATCTTGTTTTTTGATATATCCCAATTGAATGTTCTAGGCATTCGATTGGATTTACGAATTGCAATTGAACCATCAACTTTGTTACAACATTCGTAAAACCAAATTTGCAACGCGAGCGGAAACCCTTCAAACTTCACATAATCCGGATCTTTTGCCATTTGAATCGATATGGAATGACGAAGATTGAAAAGGAGAGATTGCCCCAGGGGTACGTAGTGTACTGTCCCGACTCAACACATAAGAAGTGATCTTTTGGAATATGTGACAATTGTGGTGGAGATGACAATATGAATGTACTAATTAAATAAATCATAGACATATTAAAAAAGTCTTCTTCCTGAATCAACCCATCTTCTTTAAACAGTCTTATGAAATCAGCTTTCAAAACCTTATCAACAGCATTTGGAAAGTAACAAGAAAGTAACTTTGATGTACTTTTCGGATCATGATCAAAACCCATACACCCACCACGCTTAAAACCAGTAATTACCAAAAATTCTCTATGCCCAAAATGCATTTCTTTACCATTTATGTCAAACACAAACATGTCATCCCGATTGTTAGATAAATGATGAACAAGACTTCTAATAATCTGAAGTTGGACTTTAAATTGGGATAAGTCTAATAGATAACCAAAAGGAGAATCTTTAAACAAATGAACACTGCCAATTTTTTCAAGTAGCTTTGCTATACCAACAAAAATGTTGACATTAACGTAAGAACATCAACGCGATTGTTTCTTCTTGATCTAAAAATAATATATTAAAAATCAATAAATTATAATAGTCATAAAATGCAAAATTTATAATATAAACAAAGAAATATTTGCATCAAACAGTACATTACTAAAAACAACCGTAAAAACATACCTTTGGTGGTACTTGTGTTGCCTTTTTCCTTTTATTATTAATAAACCTAGTCCATTTTTTACTTAAACCATTCATACCTTTGCTCAGCGAAACCCCATCAACAATCTAGGGCAGAAAAAAATTAATTAATGTTACAAATCTTTCTAATAATAACAAGATTCAACACTTGCATGTTACAAAAAAACAGAAATTTAATCAAATAAATAAATACCTTTAAATCCTGAACATTAGTTACTCTTAATCTTTTAGAGAGGGGGATTTCATCCTCAAAATCATTGTCATGTGGATAATGATCTTCTAGCAATTTTTCTTTACCCTTCGATTTTGTATCAGCCCCATAATCATCTTTTTGTTGAACTTTGTAGGATGATGAAGAATTGATAACAATACACTCATTAATTCTACCAGATGGTCTTGAACAACTGATCGACGGGCTATCAACGACTACCACATATTTGTTAAGTCTAGGACTTTTACGTGGAGTCGTTTTCATCGAAAATTGGTAAATTTTTTGGTTAGTGGATTGTGAATCGTTTATGTGAAGAAGATTAAAGATTAAGAAAAATGAAGAAGAATATGGAAGAGAAACCCTTTTGACTTCCCAAAATATTTTCAAGATTTCTTGAAACTATAACTCCACATTGATAAGTACACCCCTTTCTTGGTAAAAAAACAGCTTTATCAAAAAAGGAATAAACTAATTATGATCCCCAAAAGGTCCACTAAGCCTAAAAAAGGGAAAAAAATAAAAGTAATGAATCGTGTGTATTTGAAACTGTTAGGAGAGAGAATATTTGGTAAATATTAATATCCTAATTAAACTCCATATAAAAGGCACGAAATACTAATAGTATGAGAGAGAAAAATCTGTAAAACAAAATTAAAATAAATACAAAAATTAAATGTTTTGTTATGTATGTAATTTAAAAACTTAGTTTGTAATTAAATAAAAGTATATTGATATTTTGTTAATAAAAGTCTTAAGTAGTATATTTTTGTAATTTTCCCTATTTTGAAAATACAAATTCTACGTTCAAGAAACAGTGATTGGTCAACTGGAATCTAGGGAAAAAGAAAGAAAAAGATCTCTCTCCTGGTCTTGCATTTCAACAAAAATTTTATTAATCAAATATGATACTCGTGGTCAAAAGCTATGCATTATACATATTATTTCAACACATTCATGAATGATTATATTGCCCTTTTGGAGACTTATAATTAATCGATTATTATTTATTTTGGGAAACTTTTGTTCGACCCTGTCAAAATTTCTAATTAGATGATAGACAGCGACACAAATTCTCCTAGGATGTTGGGAGTTAATTGATCTAATTCATTCTCATTCTAAAACGTTTTAATTTCTTCTAAACGAAATGTTAGTGATGGAAGAACAAGTAGAGATAAAAGGAAATGTTAGTTGTAGAAGAACAAGCGGAGGGAGGGGTAAAACGGGTTGGGGCGTTGAGGTGTCTTGCCACATGGTGTTCACCTCATTAAAATGTCAGTGTCACGTGGAATTGTGTGTCCACATCAAATAACCCTAATGAAGAAAGATTATATTTGAACTATTTAGATAATGACGAGATATTTTTGAACTAATAATATAACATAAGGTAAAACTAATCATTTTTGCAAAGTAGAAAGACAAATTTGATCTTTTCTTGATATTTGTTTACTATTTTCAACAATTAGCTGTAGGAAGCACTTGCGGAAAACGTTTTTGATTTTTTTTCCCACCAAAATCCAATCTATTTTCGATTGATATATTTTTTTCCGAATTAAAGATGGTCTTTTTGTTGAAAACTTTAACCCACGGGGTCATCGTCCGTCAAATATTTAACATATCTCATATAAAATCTAACATTATTTAATATATCTTCATATTATTTTGATTAAAATTAATAATTAATTCAAAATTGTACAGTTTATATTAATTTTTATACAACAAAACAATTATATATGATAGTAATAAATAATCTTTGGGTTATAATCCATAAATTCTACAATCCTTGCTTTACAATATCAATATTATTAATCTCCTAATCATTTTATTCTCGTATTATAATTTCAAAATAGCTTATTCACCAATCAATCGACCCTTAATAGTCTTACTACTCACTCCCGTGATTGGCCTTAGGAAATGAGTATATTTTTTCAGGTAGTGATATTTCAGTCTAGTGTAAAGTTAATATTTTTGCTTTTTATGCAATATGCACAATTTTGTACACACATCAATTAAGTCCATATGGAACTATGCCAACGTCTACCACTAAAAAAAACTATGGCCATATTAAGAATTGGTCAGTGATTATTCTACTGTACTGAGTACTACTGTTGGTCCATTTTCTTTTTCTTGTAACTTTCCACTCATTACATTTGGATGTCTTGTTTTTCTGAATGTACCAATTGCCCCCTCCCCCGGGGTCGTCTTATTTTTTTTTAGTTGTCATACTCAATGTAATTCTACAAGTGAAGTCTCGAGAAGATAGGATGTACGCAAAGTAAGAATTTAAATAATAAATATTTCAACGAAAAAAATATAATATAAAATTAGAATAATAAGACCTGGCTAATTTTTTTTTTTAATCTATATAATTATATTGTAATAGTTGTGTTGAATTATTTGATAAGTTGATACAATGATATTAAAATTAAATTTATATGTTCCTATGCTTGAAATTTAAATAATACACCAAAAACAAATTTGATCTTATATAAACACACAACAATAAATTTTGCATAATGCATAAGGTTTGACCGTTTGATTGACTTTAGAATATTCAATAATTAGTTATTAAAAATAGAAAAGGAAATAAAATTACTATAAAGATAAATGTAAGAATAGTGTAATGTGGGTTCTCAATATATACATATATACACACACTTTAGGTAAAATTGGGGCCCCAAGCGATTGCTTTAATTTAGTGGACATATAGTCGAGACAACCCTGCCTCCCCCCTCACTACAAGGACTCAGTCCTTTAATAGCAACTAAAACAATTACCTTTAGTGACGACTACATCGTCGTGGCTAGCACTTCCATAATTAAAGTTTTTTGTGACGACCCTCTTAAGTCGCCATGATGAGATATGATTGTAAGGTAGTTAAATAGCTAGTTAAGTCACTAGATGATCAAGGGTAGAATAGACCTTTTGTATTGTTTGTTATAACTAATTCCTTTCAAGTTAGTTAGTTAGTAAAAAGTAGTTAGAAGATAGAATCTATAAATAGCTCCTTCTACATTGTAACAATCAACCATTTGAGCTCAATCAATGAGATTTTCTTCCAAGAGCAGTTACTGCTCATTTTCATAAGTTTGAGCTTCCTCACTTACGTTCATGGTATCAGAGTCACACACAGTGATTACTGTGACAGGCGATTTCGATTAAGGATCAGAGAATCGAGTGTACAGATTCATCAGTTCTTCAGTTGATCTACTGTTTTACACAATTTTTGGGTGAAATCTGTAGGTAGTTGATGAGTGATTAACTTCCGCAAACAATTGTTGACCAACAGTGAATCAGGATGACGAATGGGAGAACAGCTGCAAATCCAATTCAAGGTTCGAACACTGGCAACAATGGTGAAAACACAGGTGCATTAATGTCAATACCTAATTCTGTAATTGGCCAAGGTATTGATTACAATCATCCTCTTTTTGCTCAATTACAGGAATCACTGAAGATTCGAGGATTGAGATGAACTGCTGAAGAACAACTCAAGAACAATTAGAAGAGAAGAGAAGAATTAGAGAAGAAGAAAGATTTAGAGAAGAAACAATGATCTGTATATTGATGATCTGAAGTGTACATATGAGAGTGTTTATATACAACTGTAGTGTAGTGACTTATTCCCTAATTCTCAACTAACATCCTGATCGACTAACCAACTCTATGAGCAGTATTTCAATGGAACAGTAATGAACAGTAATTGTGTAACTAACTAACTAATTGTCAGTTATAACTGCTGACATGGCCAATACTAAGCCTAATTAGCTGATTAGTGTAACAATAATCCACACCAAAAAGAGATCCTTGTCCTCAAGGATCAAAATTAGGGAATCTGACCTTCAATGCCTGAGAGAATTCCCAAGTAACATCATCAGCAGACAAGCCTTCCCATTTGACCAATACTTGGACCACAGCCTTGCCACCCTTCTTGACCATTCGTCTTTGAAGAATACTCTCAGGAGTGGGACAAAGTGGGTGGGCAATGTCAATGACAGGAGGTAATGAGACATGAATAGGCAATGCAAAACATTTTTTCAATAATGAGACATGCACATTGGGGTGGATTTTGACAGATCAGGAAAGCAAAGAGTGTAAGCCATTGGTCCTACCTTCCTCAAAATCTGAAATGGACCATAATACTTGGCTGCCAGCTTATGAAAAGAGTGGCCAGAAACAGTACTCTGCCTATAGGGGTGGATCTTGTAGCACACCCAGTCACCATCCTCAAAAACCCTGTCACTCTTGTGTGAATTAGCCTGTTGTTTTTCTCAACTGGGCCCTCCGCAAATGGTATTTCAAGAGCTCCAATTTCATCTCCATGTGAAGTAATGTAGCATCAACTTCAGCAGAAGCTGATTCACCAGGAAGATATGGCAAGTGTAGTGGAGAAGGCCTCTCATAAAGTGCCTCATAGGGAGTTGTTTGAATAGCACTATGAAAGCTAGTGTTATACCAATACTTAGCCATAGCTAGGCAAGAGAACCAAGTATTAGGTTCTTCACTACAAAACACCTTAAGTAAGTCTCCAAGCTCCTATTCAGCACCTCAGTTTGGACATCAGACTGATGATGGTATGCTGAAGAAGTGTTCAACTGGACCCCTTGTAGGTTGAACAATTCTTGCCAAAAGTTGCTGATGAAGACAATATCTCTGTCACTAGTGATTGTATCAGGCAATTTAACCATTGTATTCATGAAAACCTCAGCTACTGACTGAGCAGTGTAAGGGTGTTTCAAGGGAAGAAAATGAGCATATTTACTTAGTCGATCCACAACCACCAATATGACCTCATAACCCTTGGATTTGGGAAGACTGTCAATGAAATCCATGCTAATTTGAGACTAGACCACTTTAGGAATAGGTAGTTGTTGTAATAGACCTGGATAGGCAGCTAGATCAGATTTATTCTTCTGGCAGGTGTCACACTTCTGAACAAATAACTTCACATCAGTTCTGATACCCTTCCAGTAAAATAGAGTCAAGAGCCTCTTAAGAGTAGCTTCTACACCTGAATGTCCTCCCTGTGCAGAAGAGTGCCAAAAGGAGATAATATCAGATCTTAACTGAGGCACCTACCAATTACTAGTTTCCCCTTTTTCCTGAGCTGGTTATTTTGCCAAGTAAATTGTTTATGGCAGTGTGGATTAGCTACCAATGTTGTAATGAGAGTCCTCAATTCAGGATCTGCATCCCAGCTAGATGCTATAGCTTGAGGGAGATCAGAAAAAGTATTAGAGAGTATTAAGGTCATTAACTCAGCACCTTGCACCCTGGACAAAATATCAACCACTTTGTTTTCTACCCCCTCTTTGTACCCAATGACATAGTCAAATGGCATGAGCTTAGTGAGCCATAACAACTGTGAATTAGTGTGTAATTTTTGTTCTAACAAATACTTCAAAGCCTTTTGATAAGTTCTGATAACAAATTTCTGGTTTAACAAATAATGTGACCACTTGGTCACAATATGCACAATAGCCAGCAGTTCCATATCATACACAGAGAGTGTTGCATGCCTAGGTGAAAGCCCTTTACTAATGAAAGCAATAGGGTGACCCTCTTGCATTAGTACAACACCAATCCCAAATCCACTAGCATCAGTTTCCACGATGAACAACTTGTTCAAGTCAGGTAAAGCCAATGTTGGTGCCTTAGTCAATGCATCCTTAAGTTGTGCTAGTGCCATGGAAGCCTACTCATTCAACTGGAACTTGTCTTTCTTCAGAAGATCATTCAGTGGCTTGATATAGCACCAAATTCTTGGATAAATCTTTTATAGTATCCAGCTAATCCCAGGAAACCCCTCAACTGTTTACGGGTAGTTGGAGTAGGCCAATCCCTTATAGCAACAATCTTCAAGGGATATGTAGACACGCCTTCTTGCGTGATGAAATGACCTAGATATTCAATCCTCCTCACTCCAAAGAAGCATTTAGATTGCTTAGCAAATAGCTGGTGGTGTTGCATAACCTCAAAAATAGACCTTAAGTGTCTCAGATGCTCATCTAGAGTTCTGTTGTAGATGAGTATATCATTAAAGAAAACAAGTACATGTTTCCTAAGAAAGGCCTGAAAGACAGAATTCATCAGTCCTTGAAATGTGGCAGGTGCATTTGACAGGCCAAAGGGAATAACCACATATTCAAAGTGCCTAGCATGAGTTCTAAAGGCTGTTTTAGGTACATCTTCAGTTGGTGGTAACCAGATCGAAGATCAATCTTAGAAAAGATTATAAACCCCCCCCCCCCCAACTCATCCAATAGGTCCTCAACAACTGGAATAGGGAACTTGTTCTTGATAGTGTGTTTATTCAAATCTCTGTAATCCACACACATCCTCAATGTACCATCTTTCTTGCCCACCAACAGCACTGGAGCAACAAATGGACTACAACTAGGTTGTACTACCCCTTGATCTAACATCTGTTGAACTAACCCTTCAATAATGTCCTTCTTAACTGAAGGATATCTGTAAGGTCTTTTATTTATAGGTTCAGTATTGTTGTGCAACACTATTCTATGATAAAAAACTCTTTTGAATTGAGGTAATTGTTGGGGTTCCTCAAATAAAATCGTGTACTCTTGTATTAGACTGAATAGTCTAGGGTCTTCCTTAAAGTTCTCCTGAGCGTCAATTGAATGCCACTGGTCTTTGTTACACTTAGATGACACTACTTGAATCATACCTAGTTGGAAATTGTTACCTGGCATTTTAGCTAACTTCCCAGCTCCTGTAGTTTTGATTTGTTTGTCTGCTCCCCCGAGAATATGCTTTCTCCCTTTATACCAAACCTCCATGGTGAGTTCCCTAAAATTCATCTTGATATCTCCTAGTGTTAACAACCATTGCACCCCCACAACTACACCACAAGATCCTAATGGCAACAAAAGAAATTCTGCTGAAAACTCCACACCTTGTAACAACCAAGAAATATTGCACATCTGGCTCATTTGCATGTCATTACCATTAGTTGTTGTTACTGCCTAAGGCATAGTAGATGTAACTTGGCATCCCAAACCCTTCACCACTTCAGGATCAATGAAATTATGTGAACTTCCTGTGTCTATAAAGATGTGAAGAGGTTTCTTGGAATGGTAACCACTGCCCCTTAATGTTCTGAACCCCAATGAGTCATTCAGTGCATGAACAGAGATTTCCATCTGTTCTAATGGCCTGATTAATTCTCTCTCTTAGTCCTCCTGAGCTGTTTCGTTTTCCTGTTCACTTTCCACATCTTCATGTTCCTCCACCTCTATCAAATATAACTGCTTTAAGTTGTTGCACTTGTGACCAAACACATACTTCTCATTACAGAAATAGCATAGTCCTTTGGACCTCTTTTCATTCATTTCTTCTGCACTCAGGGTTCTTCTATTGGTCCCTTTAGTTGTTATTGTGTTTCTATAGCTACTTGGGGTGGGTAATAAGGGAGATTTACTTTGAAAGTTCTGATCACTATAACTTCTTGGTTGATTTGAATTCTGAACATGCTATTTCACAGCTTCTAAGTATGGCTCCTGCATTCTTGCCGACTTATAAGCTTGAGATAATGTGCGAGGGTTTGTTATTTTTACTGCCATGTTCAACTCCTTCTTCAGACCTCCTACAAAGCAACTGATTGCATTTTCTTATGACAGATTAACCCTGGTTAGATTCCTCTAAAAAATAGCCTGATAATCTTTCACTGCTCCTGTTTGTCTCACTTTCTTTATCTCCTCCATTTGGTCATCATAATCTGCCCCAAATCTTTCTACTAGAGCTATAACATACTCACTCCATGTTAATGGTTGTAAGTATTGTCTATACTTCATGAATGACAAATGCCATTGAACAACTTCACCGTCAAACTGTAAAGATGCAATCCCTATCATTTCCTCCATCGGAATGTTGTCCATACTATAAACTTGTTCAATCTTGAATAACCAAGATCTGAGATCTTCTCTAGAGAACCTCAAGAATTCCATCCTCGACTATCGAGAGAATTGAGAATGGTGATTGGTGAAACTACTTGCACTCTTCTCCCTATGGAACCTTTCATCGAACTGTTTTTGTGCATCCGACAATTCCCCTCTTTCAAGATGAATTACAAGTGATTTTCTCCTTGATTTCCTCCAGTAGTTGCAGGTAATTTATCTCTGTGATTTCCTCTAATAGTCGCCAATTGATCCTTCAATTCCAACACAATTTGATCCAACTTCTTAAGATTCGAAACTTCCACTGCAAGAGTCCCTATTTTTGATAACATTTTCTGCATTAGCTCACGCAATTCCCCTACTTCGCTGTTAGAAGACCCATCATTTGCTCTTGTATTTTTTGTCATTGTTGCTAAGAAAAGATCAGCTCTGATACCAAGGGCATTAAGATTTTAGGGTAAGATTCCATTGAAGTATTGGGGACATTGTGTTCTAGCTGCAACCTATCTCATTAATAGAGTTCCTAGTAGTGTTCTTAAGTATCAAACTCCCTATGAGAGATTATATGGCAGTAAACCGAGCTTGACACACTTAAGAACCATTATTTGTTTGTGTCTTGCCAAAAATCTACTTGAACATGATAAAATGATGCCTAGATCTAAGTCTGCAGTTCATATGGGGTATTTAGAGACACAGAAATGTTATGTTTTATTTGATCTTACTGCTAAGACATTCTTTGTTAGCAGAGATGTCATATTTAGAGAGGCTTTATTTCCTTTCTCACAGATCGAGAACTGAAAAACATTTCTTGTTTCAAGATCCACTGCTAGACTCAGCTATTTTGTTTGACAACTCTACTATTCAGTCCTTTAAAACACCTAGTTCTATTGATGCTGAAGTATCTTTCCCTGAAGGTTCATCTGTGTTACCAAATGTTGATGATGTCTCTTTAGACTCCTCTCATACAATTGAGAAATCAGTTCCAACAGTCACAGACACTGTTATACAAGCTGATCTTCCTGATATACCAGTTGATCCTAGAAGATCTACCAGGCTCAAACATACCCCTACATGGCTCAAGGATTTGTCTATTTGAATATACATTTAGAAGTGAAGTATCCAGTGTGTAATTATATCAGTTACAATCATCTTTCTCATACTTATCAGTCCTATATTGCTGCTACATCTTCTGTTCGAGAACCTACCACCTATTCAGAGGCTGTGAAAGATATTAGGTGGGTAGATGCTATGAAGGATGAGATTCAGGCCCTTAAAGACAATAAGACTTGGGAGATAACTGATTTATCAACAGGGAAGAAACCTATTGGCTGCAGGTAGGTGTACAAAGTTAAATACAAGTCTACTGGAGAGATAGAAAGGTTCAAAGCAAGGTTAGTTGCTAAGGGGTATAGTCAGCTGGAAGGTATAAACTATCAGGAAACTTTTTCACCTGTGGTGAAAATGGTGACTATGAGATCAATGATGTCTTTAGCTGCTTCAAGGCATTGACACATTCATCAAATGGATGTTTTTAATGCCTTCTTGCAAGGTGATCTTGAAGATAAGACTTATATGCAACTTCCTCAAGGTTTTGTCAGTCAATAGGAGAAAGTATGCAGACTGACAAAGTCATTATATGGTTCAAAACAGGCTCCAAGGCAGTGGAATCACAAGCTGACTGAAGCCCTTATTGCTCTCAAATTTAAACAAAGTCAGTATGATCATTCCTTATTTGTTAATAAGTCAGAAGCAGGTATCATTGTGGTGTTAGTATATGTGGATGATATGATGATTACAAGGAGCAATTTGAAGTTAATAGAGAAAACAAAGCTAGAATTACAGCAGACTTTTAAAATGAAAGACTTAGGTGAGCTCAAATAATCTCTAGGCATTGAGTTCACTAGGTCAGCAGATACATATTAATGCACCAAAGAAAGTATGCTTTGGAACTTATAGTTGAGGTTGGGATGTCAGCCGCAAAGCCTGTAGGAACGCCTATTGATGTTAATGTTAAGCTAACTTCAAAACAATATGATGAACATGAGAAAAGACATGGAGCTCTTGAAGATCCTCTAGTAAATCAGACATTGTATCAAAGGTTAATTGGAAAACTGTTGTATCTAAACATGACAAGACCAGACTTATCTTTCAGCACACAGAACTTGAGCCAGTTTTTACAACAGCCAAAGAAATCACACATGGATGCTGCCCTAAGAGTAATGAGATATCTAAAAAAGCAACCTGGACAAGGGTTATTGTTTTCCAACTCTTCTGATGAATTAGTTACTGCATTTTGTGATGCAGATTGGGCTTCCTATCCACTTACCAGAAGATCAGTAACAGGTTATGTAGTTAAGATATGTAACTCCTTAGTGTCATGGAAGGCAAAGAAGCAGACTATAGTTTCCAAGAGCTCAGCTGAAGCTGAATACATGAGTCTTACCTCTACTGTTTCAGAGCTAATTTGGTTACTTGGATTACTTAAAGAAATAGAAGTTGGAGTGGAGTTACCAGTACAAGTGTACAGTGACAGTAAAGCTGTCATACAGATTACTGCAAATCCAGTATACCATGAAAGAACAAAACATATTGAAATCGATTGTCATTTTATAAGGGAAAGATTACAACAAGGCTTGATCAAAGTTAACTACCTTTCTACACAAGAGCAGCCTGCAGATGTATTGAAAAAAGGGCTATCAAAACATCAACATGAATATCTCTTATCCAAGTTAGGTGTCTTGAACATTTTTGCCCCACCTAGCTTGAAGGGGAGTGAGGAGATATGATTGTAATGTAGTTAAATAGCTAGTTAAGTCACTAGATGATCAAGGGTAGAATAGACCTTTTGTATTGTTTGTTATAACTAATTCCTTTCAAGTTAGTTAGTTAGTAAAAAGTAGTTAGAAGATAGAATCTATAAATAGCTCCTTCTACATTGTAACAATCAGCCATTTGAGCTCAATCAATGAGATTTTCTTCCAAGAGTAGTTACTCATTTTCATAAGTTTGAGCTTCTTCACTTACGTTCACGCCACAAAAGAAGGTTCCACAAAGTAGATGTTATATAACTGGCCACTGAAAATTGCCTTTTAGTGCGACAAGGGTCGCCGGAATAGCGTTATACATTGGCAACACTTATCGCCACTGTAAAGGTGTCACCTATTGTGACAACGTTTATGCGTCGCCACTAAAATCCAAACTTTCGTGGCAGCTTATGTCGTCGCAACTGAAGTCGGCACTTAAACATTATTTCTTTTATCCCCCACCCCAAACCAAAAAAAAGACGTACATAGTATCTCTGGTTACTTCATTCGTTTTAATTTTCATGACATATATTTATTTTTAATCGGTCTCACTAAAATTAATTGGATGATTTATAATTACATAAATATTTAAGATTTATTTTAAATTATAAATAAATTAGTTTTTTAACGTAAACTTAGTGTTCTGACATATATTAGTTACAACTTGCAAGATAAGAAAACATTGTTACAAGCTACTTAGGGTGTGCTCGATATATAGGTATTTTCCAATTTTCTCATATTCGATTAGTTAGTTAAAATTGGCATACCTAATTTAGATATGTATTTATATTCCTCAATTCTTTTCGGAGTTACGTTTTCCATTTTGTGAAGTCACAAAATTAGAAATAAAGTGGAACGTAGCCAGCACAAAATTAGAAAATACCACTTACCTTGAAACTATTCGATGTATATGTACTATCTATGCAAATTTGTATTGTACTGAAGTGAATTTCAAACACAAGAATAAATTAAACGTGTCTTATAGTTAGGATCGATCGAATTGAACTAAAGAATGAACCCGAGGTCTCAACAAATATTCTAGCTGGAAAATTAAGCAGCTAGAGTACAACATATGCATTACATTTTTTTCTGGCAAGGAAGGACGCAATTAATTAAAACACCACCTAGAGTACGTACTTAAGAGTTCAAGCAATTGGCAGAATGCAATGTATTTTATGTTATGTACATGCATCATATAGTTGTGCAATAAAGCTTTAGCCTATAGTTATATATCAAGTTATTCTCTTTTTATTGAAAAAGAAATGTTTTCATTAAATTATGTTTGACGTATATAATAAGTGAGTCTCTGAGTGCAGCTAATTAGAGTGAGTAGCTACTGAATTTACCGGTAATTCCTAATTAATTCATTACTAAATAGCTATTAAATAATTAATTTTTCTCACAATTTGATGCTAATTCCTAACTAAATGGGATTAACATGATATTTACGAACGTCAACTTTGATTGTTTTCCACCTTTTGTCTTGTAGATAAAATCTATATGGCTCATATTATGCAATGGTACTACTTGTAGAGGTGGGGTAATTGATGTGGTAGACTTCAGTCCAAATGTTTGGTAGAATTAAGTCATTTTGACAATATATTATATTTGTGTTTAAAAATTCGTTTGATGTGTATAAAATATTTATATACTTAGAATCCGATTATCTTTAATTTTTAGAATTTGAAATTCAGCATTCTATGTCTCCAATAGGAGGGATATAAAAATAGCGAAAAACATATATTCTAAAGTTATCAGCAGTGTGACAAGAGGCTTTGCTTATCATCGTTGGAAAGTACGTAGACACTGAGCGAAGTTACTCATGTCTAAAGCTCAACTTGTATTTCAATTGGATTCTTCACAAGTTTTAACAAGCTAAGAGATAGGTTTAATTGGGCTCACCTTGTTTTCTATCAAAACTCTGCCCAATTCGATCAAAGTTAGAGTTTATAATCAAAATCATTCATATTAAGTTAACTTGATTGTAGAAATATAACTTGAAAATACAATGGATATATTGTATAAACTATGAGATCTATTGAATTAATTCAATATATGTTGCTCAATTGTTATATATTTCACACCCATAAAATTCAAATTATGAATATATTCATCTTTTTTTGAAAAATAAAATTATTGCTTAATGATGAGAAATAGTGATGACCGATTTTTATTTTTATTTTTTTTAATTTTAATACTATCAATTAAACAACAACTTGCGAAGAAAATGGACAAGAGAATTAATAGGGGTGTAGCAATGCATCAAACTAAAATGACATGTTGTAAATACACAACAAAATCTGAAAAGGAAATCTCCATTTATCTACTGGACCCCCTAATTAATGTTATATTTTTGTGGCCCTCTCAAATCTAAATTCGTGTTAGCTTTGTAAGATAATCTGTTATTGACCCATTAAAAATTACTTGGATTGAAGTGAATTGGGCAAAAATGGAGTAAAATACTAAATATGGATCAAAACTTAACATGTACAATTTTTATTAAGTTTTAATAGTTTTATTTGTTTTTAAAATAATTTTTAGTACTTAAATCATTATTTTTCTTTATTATGACTATGTAATCAAAGAAAATAATTATTTTTAATAAAATTATTTGTGAATCAATTTGGACTAGATATCAATTCATAATATGATGAGCTGAAATGAATTGAACTATTAATAAAATGGCTTATAATTTCATGAGCTAATTTTGTTACGTCAAGCAGCCTCTTTGTCATGTTTTGAGGTACTGATTAATGAATTTACAATTTTATGTTAGACATTATAAATTTGAAATTAACCTAGTAAAATTTTCCTTTATTTTCTTGGCTTATTTCATTCACAAATCACAATTCACCTGTCTAGGGGTGTGTTTGGTATGAAGGAAAATGTTTTCCATGGAAAATGTTTTCCTAGAAAATGTTTTCTTGGAAAACAAGTTGATTTTTGACTTATTTTCTCATGTTTGGTTGGTGAGTAGAAAATATTTTCCGAAAAAGATTTTTAGTGTTTGATTTATGAATGAAAAATTTCTTTTATTTTTACTAGAGTAGAAAATAATTGTTGAAATTGAAAATATTTTTTAAAAACAAACTTAATTGTTTTTGGGGTGGGGGCTGGTAGGGGGTGGGGGTGTGGGTTGGGGGGTGGGGGGGGGGGTAGGGGGTCGAGGGTAGGGGTGAAAAAT
>JAJOOR010011585.1:0-40311 GCA_036250505.1 Solanum acaule | reverse complement strand
CTAAACTTTATATATATATATATATATATATATATATATATATATATATAGTGTACTTTTTTGGCGAAGGGTGTCGAATGGAGACAACGTAGCTCCGTCCCTAGTGACACCTCTATATGGACACCATTCTTATTTATCTTTTTTCTCAATTTTTTGAAAATTTTCACCCATTTTTAATATAATAATCTACTAAATACCTCTAATGCATCTATTAACCTACAATTAAAGAGAATAATGAAAAGTGTTAACATAAAGAATATATTTATTGTTGCAATAGAGAATGAACAATTGTAATGATTTTCACGAACTTATTGCAAACAATCAATTTAAAAAGTATAAAAAAAATAGGTAGGAGAGCACATAATCTGATGGTCAATTAATAAAATTGAAAATCATTGCAAGAAAAGCTTTACTACCTTAGGTAAATAAAATTTTCACTTTGTTTACACAAATGAAATTAGGGAGGAGAGCATATAATCTGAAGGTAAATTGACAAAATGGAAGAATCATTGCAAGAGAAGATGTAGCTATTTCAAGTAATTGCAATTTTGAAAAACATTACTATTTCAGGTAAATCAAAATTTTGATTTGTTTGTACAAATAAAATTCAACAGGAAAGCACATAATGTGAAGGTAGACTGACAAAATGAAAAAAATCATTGCAAGAGAAGATTTACTGTCTCAAATAAATTAAATTTTTGAAAAGCTTTACTACCTCAGATAAATCAAACTCTCGATTTACTTGTACAAATGAAATTAGGTAGGAGAGCACATAAACTGAAGATAAATTGACAAAATGGAAGAATCATTGCAAGAGAAGATTTAATACTTCAAGTAAATTGATTTTTTAAAAAGCTTTATTACCTCAGATAAATCAATTTTTTTTTATTTTTTTGTACAAACGAAATTAGGTAGGAGAGCACATAAACTGAAGGTAAATTGGAAAAATAGAAGAATCATAAGATTTACTACTTTAGGTAGATTTAAGTTTTTGATTTATTTGTGTAAATAAAAATTATGCAGGAGATAAAGTCGAGAACTAGTAGCAAGAGAAGCTTTACTACCTTAGATAAAACAAAATTTTAATTTATTTGTATAAATAAATTTATTAAAATATATTTGTGTAGATTTGACCATTTTATATTAACAAAAATTATAACACACGGATCTAATAAAATGAGAACAAAACTTTATATAAAATTCAATATAGCGAATAGCAAAAGACATCAAAATGTCCTCTAACATTCAATTTGTAAACCGTAAAAATGATGCCCACCATGAAGTATAGTTCTCTCATTCCAATATTTTTTATTTACAAATGATGAGGACTATAAAGTATTGAAATAATATGATTAGTTATAAGAAAATTAAATTTTTGATTCTCTTCTTTGATAAGAAAGAATAAATTTAGTGTGATAATTAGAAAAGAATAAGAAAATAAGGCATCAAATCGCTAGATAAAAGAAAAAGATAGTAATAAATTGAGTAAAAAATAAAAGAAGGAAAACAAGAAAAAGGAAAGAAAAAAAAATTAAAAGTACTATAATTTAAAAAAGAAGAAAAGGAAATGGTGTAAAATGTTACTTTTTATTTTTCTTTTTCTTTAACCACTTCTGTCTCTTTCTATCTTTTTTATGTAACATTTAAAATAGAAAAAAGTTATAAAAATATAAAATTAAACTTTCAAAGAATATATTATTATTATTAAAAATGTAATACATCATATTATAAAGGTGAGTATAACTATTGTTTTATTTAAAAAATAATTAGACTGGTTTTAAGAGTCGCCACTTAATTTTTTAAAGGAAAATTAAGAAAACTGATTTTTTCAAAAGATTAAAATAGAAATCAATTGAAAATGATTTAAAGGGGTCGGGGTTCATATTAGCATTTAGGGAAGGGTCTTAAATCACCCGAAATGCACACTAACACGCGATTATCCGATAATTAACTATTTGGCTAAAATTTGAACATGCTTAATTGACTTAGCTGCGCAAAAAGATAGTTTATAACTTAAAATTATTTATTTATTCTTTTTTAAGGAGAGGGGACATATTGGGGAATATTACTTAAGTGAATTTGCAAATACTCTAAAAAAGGGTGAAGTAGAAAATATATAATCTTATTTAATATTAAGAAAAGTGTTAAACTCAAAATGGTTTCTTTTTGGGGAATTGGATTTTTTAAATCTTAAAATTAATTTTAACAAATAAACATATAATGACAATTAAGTAGATAGGGAAAGAGGATTTGAACCCAAGTCTGGATCTGTCCGTCTGGGCCAACACTCGGGCCTATTTTCATTTTGGGCCAAAGGCCCATTCAAATCATCTGTATCTGTCTTATTCTAACATAAATCAATGTTTCTTCTTTGGGCATTAGGCTCAATTCTTTCACCAGTCCTAAATTCTAACAAGATAATAATAGATAAGTGGGCTTAGGCCCAAAGGTAACAAAATACAACTTCTGGACTTTTGGGGGCCTTTAGGCCCACATCTTGATTTCCGTATACACTAGGTGTATACAATCCCGAATCAGCTCCAATTCCTATTCGTCAATTTTTGAGGGACCTGTTCTTCAAAATTTCTATGGTTGGCTAACTCGATAAAGGATCTTTTGGGGGCCACGAGAATGCAAAGGTTGAGTCTGTGAGGACTCGGACAGATTTCATGCAAAGAAGATAAAAGAGGAAAACATCAACTTCTATTTTTGCAATAGCCGTAAATCTCAAATTATCTCCAATGAAAGTGAACCAAAATAAACAGAAAAAATGAAACGGATAAGAATCACAAATCAGACAAGTTGAATGTGGACAAATCTATTAGAATATCCAAAGAATTTCTCTAACAGAAGCATGCATGGTACTCACACACAAATGTAGCATTAAACTAATGGATTTAGATCACTCTTCATCTCTAGAATGCAAAATAAAAATAAGCAAGGCAATGACCCAAATGAGAATAAATCAGACCATTCTAACCAATTTTAGATCCCTGACATTACACACTAGCATGATGATAATAACAAAACATGAACTAGGACAGATAAATCATGATAGAAAAATATATTCAACATTTCAATAATTTATCAGACACATAATGCAAGCAGTACATGTAATAAATTTGAAACAGAAATGAGCGGTGTTATATAGAGATCAACACCCATACATATTTTAATAATGGAACCGGGATTTCAATTAACAACTCAACATACTATTGACAACCAGATCAAACAAATTTAAGAGTATTTCGCAAGACAAGATAGTGGACAACAGTCACTACTTGGAACCGATACTAACCAACAAGTAAAATAGTGATTTGGTCAAATAAACTCTTTATAGTAAGGTACCAAGTAATCAATCAAGAACAATATACAAAAATAAATAATGATCAACTTACTGAACACATAGAGAGAGATACTAAGAGCACATTGTTAACTTAAGCCAAAATGAAATTCACATTCACATGGAGCTATAGAGAGTCACATATTGTAAAGAAAACATTCTACCACAAAAGGGTTACGAAGGTGGAAGATGACTACGATAATGACCGAAATTTCTAGATTTTCACCCATTTAACAACATCAAAATAATCCAAACTATATCTAGAAATAAAAGAAGACTGATACGTTCCCAGCTACATTCTAAACCGAAACATCGAACAACAAATGAATCAGAGGACGAGCAAAAGAAAAATCCCTTCAAAAGCTAGATATGGACAGATTCATAAACATGTTTTTAAAACAACACAAACTCCAAAGATCAACTTATATTCATAAGAAACCAAATATACAATAACGTAATGCATTTTGACGCTATCTAAGCACATAACGAAAGACATCAACACTCTTTCATCAAAAATAAAAATAGAACAGTATCATAACTATCCAGTGAAAACAAGCTAAAATTTGAGGCGAGCGCAATGATCACGAATTCGGAAGAGTGCAAACAGAGAGATGATTTTAATACTAAACACTAAATCATTTGAAAACAAAAACTTCACAATCATTTCAGAAAAATAAGGTGAAAGGGATAACTCGCAATGAACACATCACACAAGAGCATTTTTAAAAAAATCGATCAAAGTTCACATCATTGTCAAAACTACTGAAAGCAAATTGAATGAAAGGGTTAAGAATGGTTTACCTCGTTATGAGCAACGAACAAGGACGGGACGAGTTGATGACCGTGATTTCTCCACCACAAACTCAAATGCGAATGACCGACCAGAAACCTGGGCAAAATCTCGAATCCAAAGGAACTTGGGGAAATGATGGTAAACGAGATGAAATAATGACACTCGGAGTGGAACCAAGTACCTCTTCCCTTTCAAGAATGTATTTCATATGTATTTTTCATAGCTATTTTACTGTGTTATTCTTTTTCTTAATTAAAAATTTCCCAACCCTTACAATGGAGAAGGAGAAGGGTTTATATAAGAGGAGATTTAGGGTTCGTTCTTGGGGGGGAAAGGGATGACAATTCAAGTGAGAACGAGGATAGAATCGAAATTCTAAAACTCAATCCTCAATTCAAAATTTCCAAGGACCAAGGAGTTGTTCGTTTGTACGAGAATTCAACCCAAATCCCACGAAATTCGGACGACAAGGGCTGCGTGGATGGCTTGGATTAATCCAATCGTCCTTGTGCTCGACGTGGCACCCATCCACGCGAGCAAAGGGCAACAAACACGACTGCCTGGACAAAAGTGCAGGTGTTTTTTGCTACTGGAACAGTACTATCGTACCATTGTTCTGGCCGATAAGGAAGACGACACGGAAAAGAAAAATGCGTCTTCTTGGTCGTGTATTTTGATGGAAAATATGTCGTTTGGAGCCGTTGTTCACGTCGTTTGCCAGCTGCTGTTGACGTCGTGTATTCACTGATGAAGACACGTCTGATGTTGTTGATGTTTGGGAATTGTACGTGCTGATCTCTTTGTTGAAGAAGAGGATTGGGCCGGGTTAAGGAGTATTAAGATTATGGGCTAAGAAATGGTTATTTGGATGTGAATTGGATTGGGAATTGCAGCTGGGTCAGTTGGAATGGGCTACTAAAACGTGTTGGGTTGGTTATTTTGCTGAAATTAAGGCCCAAAGTTGGCCTGAAAGGGTTGAAATAATTGGTAAGGAAGGGATTGGACTTGTAATTTAATACTTGGCCAAATGAGTTGCAAAATTAGCCAATTTAAAATTACAAATATAGCCAAACTTGGTTAATTGGGACAAGTTCGGCTAATAATTAAATAGAATGAGCTAATTTAATTAATTTACAAGCTTCTTAATCTTAACGAAATAAAAATAATTAACTTACTTGTGAAATAATAGATTCGAAAATATAAACTAATATTAAGTGAGCTAATTAACAAAACACTTAAAAAAGTAAAATCTTTTGGAATGATTTTTTGAATGTTCGTAAGAAATGTAATAATTACATATAAAATTATATAAATATATATGTTGTTTTAAAATTATAAAAATGACTAAAATTGCTTCAAAACTTAATTTATTTTTTTTGAATTTTTGTAAAACTAATTATTCCAAATCATTGAAAATTAAGAAGCTCGAAAGTTAATTCTTATCGAGGAGGGTCAAAATTAGGTGTCAACAACTGTCCCTCGTTTTACTCGGATTGATGCAAAAAATTTAAGGAAAATGAAATTGACGAATCCAATTTTGACCGACCACATCTTCATCTTTTCTGAAAAAGGGATTTTGGTACGGACTTTAGGGATTATGGTCGAACCCTGAAAGTGGGTTTCCTACATATATCAGGCTGTATGAGAATTCAAGCCACTTGTAGTTCGATACGCTTGATTTGACGCACGATTTTGAAAGAATTCAAAAGCCATCCCTATACTGAATTATGAAGGGATCGGAATGCTCGAGAATAAGATTTAAGAGCGAATATTGGAATACAGCCAAGTTTCAACATCGATTCTGCCTACATATCCCTCAACTCAAGGAATCAGACTGTTTGTAGTTCGACTTGATCGGTTGAAAAGGAAATCTATTATGCAAGATAACCTTTTGGTTCTGGAAATGCGACAAAGTAAGTCAAGTATGAAAAGAGGCTCTCAACCTCTCAGTCATGAATGAGGTATGCTTCACGCCCATAATTAAGAATTTGCATGGACATAATTTTCGAAGCTCTTGGTGCATTGTCACTTGGATTGGAAAGATGCCTCAGGTGGAAACCAAAACTTCCGGATGCAAAACTGAAACTGATAAACTAAAAGAAAATCGACATGCCTTCAGATAGGGTTGTGGTTTGATTGTGGTGGAAGTCGCTCCTTAGCTCGCGTCTTAAGAGTTTGGTACCTCTCTTTGGACTATGTCCCAGTCCACTGCTAAGAAAAAGTTTCACGTTGTGTTGCATCCTTTTTTATGTCGTCCGCACCTGTGGTTTGCTTTGAGAATTAATCCTCTTGGATGCTCTCGACAAAGACTGAGATAAAACTTATCAGCATAAAATGTAATTCAAATGGGGAGATAGTGTCTTTTACTATGTTGACATTTGATTGCTCTCCTAGAACATTTGACGTCAGCTTCCTCCAGTTTGACGTAAAGCAAATAAAGTTTGTAATTCATATTTGTAATATAATCTTCAATGTACTCTTCTTTTGATGTCGAAGTAATAAAATAGGCTGATGTAATATGTTGATAGTTCTCTTGATGTCGTTGTTGATGGTTCTTTTGATGTTGTCCTTGCAATGGAAATAATGATGGTAACTTTCTCCCGATGCACGAGCTTTCTTCGCGATGCATGGGTTTTTTCTCCGCTATGCATGACTTTTCCCGCGATGCATGAATTATTTTCCCGCGATGAATGACTTTCCTTCCCGCGATGCATGCCCTTCTTTCCTGCGATGTATGACCTTCTTTTCCGCATTGCATAAATCTCTCTTGCAATGCGTGAATCTTCCCGCGATGCATGAATCTCTTTTCGCGATGCATGAATTTTCTTTTCACGATGCATGAACCTCTTTTCGCAATGCATGAATCTTTTTTTCGCATTGCATAAACCTCTTTTCGTGATGCATGAGTCTTCTTTTGCAATGCATGACTCTTTTTCCCGTG
Organism: Solanum acaule; assembly: GCA_036250505.1. NCBI lineage: Eukaryota > Viridiplantae > Streptophyta > Magnoliopsida > Solanales > Solanaceae > Solanum > Solanum acaule. The sequence continues at coordinate 33,234 of JAJOOR010011585.1, read as the reverse complement.
ATGCATGACATTTCTCTTGCAATGCATGAATCTCTTCTTGTGATGCATGAATCTTTTGATGATGCCTCCCTGATACCGAATGAAGATAATGCTTTACCAAGCAACATAAGTGATCTTCTGGGTATCTTTTGGATGGCGGTATCGTCTCATTCGACAATACAAATAAAAATGACCCTCAGAGTAGTGGTATCATCTCATTCGACAATACGATATAAATAACTCTCCGGGTAGTAATATTATCAGGTCTAATAATATGATGCAGATAAAAGTCCACTAGGTATCTTTAGTTGATGGAAAACAATAATATTTCTCTCTTCAAGGTTTTCATTTGTTCCATCTCCGAACATAATTGCATGTTCATTATGGACTTCGCCTTGTTGGGAATTGAATGAAATGATGTTATTCATATTCCCAAATCTTTGATATAAGAAACATAAAATATTTCCTTCATCCACAAAAAATTTGTTAATTTTGGGGAGCTCCTCTCCCTTTTGACTTCTCCATATTCATTGAATGGATTAATATGCTGATCTTGAGACAAGCTTATAGATCTGCATCCACAGAAAAAATTGTTAGTTTAAAAATGAAACGATCTGTGTCGATCTCTTCAGTTGTCTACTCCTTGTTTGACTTTCTTTGGTTGATTTTTCTGATATCCCTCTTCTTGATAGATAAGACAACATTTTATGCGAAATAATTTAGACACGACAGAAAAGTTTTTATGAAAATAGATTTTCAAAAAGTATTTTTTTGGAAAAGGACACTTCCAGGTGTCATGTCACGTCAAGCTTTAGCGAACGTCTTTGAAGTTGGTGCCTCGAAGTCCATCCAATTATCTGTTGGGAAGTATTCCAAGTTGTTCCAAAGCGCCGATGAACCCTATCGTAATTTTTGAGGTCATCCTCAAAAATTTATGTCCCAGTTAACTGTCTTGGTGTATCTCGAATTGTTGGTGAGCAAATTACGGAATTTTTGAGATCTTCTCAAAAATTATGTCCTAATTGCAAATCTCAAAATAACTTCAGTCCTTACTTTGTTAAAGATATCTTCTTCTTGAGAATTTTTTAGTCCCTCTCAAAAATTCTGTCCCAGTCTCTATTATGAAGAAAAATAAAAATCTTGCGGGAGATATGACCGAACCGTTGTGGTGCCTACGTATCCCGTTCTCGAGAATTCAGGTCAAACGTAGTTCAAGTACAAGGGAACATTAAAAAGGATAAAATAGGGTGACCGAGGCCGACATATGCCGCCTACGTATCTCTTTCTTGAGAATTCAGGTTAGACGTAGTTCATTACAAGAGGGATAAAATTCTAAACAAAGCGATTACAAGCAAATAAAATTAATACAAGGGAACGACAGAAATACAAACTGAAACTTCACACATAATATCTCTTGACAGCATCTGAGTTGATCGGTTTCGGCCATTCGGTGCCATCCATCTCCGACAGGACCAAGGCACCTCCAGATAACACTTTGCGAACCATTTAAGGTCCTTGCCAATTTGGTGCAAATTTGCCTTTGTACTCATCCTGATGAGGAAAAATGCGTTTAAGGACTAACTAGCCGATCTCAAATATCATGGCTCTTACTTTCTTGTGGAAAGCACGAATCATTCTCTGTTGATAAAGCTGACCATGACAAACGACCACCATTCTCTTCTCATCAATCAATGTTAACTGATCAATCCGCTTGCGAACCCAATCAACTCACTCAATTCAGCTTCTTGGATGATTCTTAGTGAAGGTATCTCAACTTCGACAAGTATAACTGCTTCTGTTCCATATACTAACAAGTATGGAGTAGCTTCAATTGATGTTCTGATAGTCGTTATGTAACCCAAAAAAGCATATGGCAACATCTCATGCCAACCTCTGTGAATGTCAATCATCTTCCTTAGAATCTTCTTTATGTTCTTGTTGGCAGCTTCTACACTTCCATTCATTTGGGGACGATAAGCGGTTGAGTTTCAGTGAGTAATCCTGAATTATTTAAATATTTCTCTCATCAAATGACTGTTGAGATTGTCTCTATTATCAGTAATGATGTATTCTGGTACTCAAACCTACATATCAAATTATTGCGAACAAAATCAGCTACAACTTTCTTGGTTACCGATTTGTACGAAACTGCTTCTACCCATTTGGTGAAGTAGTCAATGGAAACCAAAATGAATCTGTGTACGTTAAAAGCGGTTGGCTCTATTGGACTGATGACATCCATACCCCAAGCTACAAATGGTCAAGGTGAACTCATAGCATTGAGTTCGTGAGGTGGCACTCGAATCAAATCACCATGCACTTGACATTTATGACATTTCTGCACAAACTTGCAATAGTCATGCTCCATAGTCATCCAAAAATACCCAGCTCGGAGGATCTTCTTCGCCAAAATGTGCCCATTCATGTGAGTACCACAAACTTCGGCGTGTATCTGTTCCAAAAGTTTCGTAGCTTCATTAGCATCAACACATCTGAGAAGACCTAGATCTGGAGTCCTCCTATAAAGGATTTCCCCACTTGGAAAGAAATTGTTAGCCATACGATGTATTGATTTCTTCTGGTTGAACGTTGCATTCTCGGGCTAAGTTCCGGTCTCCAAATACCTCTTTATGTCGAAATACCAAGGTAAACCATCTTGTTCCGTTTCAACAAGTGAACAATAGACAGGCCGCTCTTTTACCTCTATATCGACTGGATCGATATAACTTGTATCCTGATGTTTAATCATTGATGCAATGGTGGCAAGAGCATTGGCCAACTCATTTTGTGTCCTGGGAGTGTATCTGAGCTCGATCTTGCGGAATCTTTTGCACAACTTTTGTATATACTACACGTACGGTGTGATCTTTGGGTTCTTCACGGCCCATTCTCCTTGAACCTGATGAATCAACAAATCTAAATCTCTAATAACCAGGAGCTCATGAACATTCATGTCAATCGCCATCTTCAAACCAAGGATACAAGCTTCGTATTCTGCCATCTTGTTCGTGCAATCAAATCGGAGTTTAGCTGCCATAAGATAGTGTTGACCGGATTCTAATACTAAGACCACTCCGATGCCTTTCCCTTGGTGGGTTGCCGCCCCATCAAATAATACTCTCCAACCAGGGTATGCTTCAGAAATATCTTCACTCACAAATGCTACTTCTTCATCGGGAAAATAAGTCTTGAGTGGTTCATACTCTTTATCAACTGGATTCTCCGCAAGATGATTAGCCAAGGCGTGCGCTTTTATCACCTTCTGAGTCACATACACAATATGAAACTCACTTAAAAGTATTTGCCATTTATCCAACTTCCCGATTGGCATCGCTTTCTGGAAAATATATTTCAACGGGTCCATCCTAGAAATAAGGTATGTCGTATAAGAAGACAAATAATGTCTCAACTTCTGAGCAATCCAAGTCAAAGTACAACATGTTATCTCCAAAAGAGTGTAACGAGCCTCATATGGAGTGAATTTCTTGCTCAAGTAAAAAATGGCTCGCTCATTCTTCCAAGTTTCATCATGTTGGCCAAGCACGCATCCGAATGCATTATTCGAGACAGACAGATATAGCAACAATGGGCTCCCTTATCGTGGAGGAACTAACATCGGCAGATTGGATAAATAATTCTTTATGGCATCAAAACCAATTTGACATTCTCCGGTACACTTTGTCAGGGCATCTTTTTTCAGCAACTTGAAGATGGGCTCACACACCACGGTGGATTGAGCTATGAACCGGCTAATGTAGTTCAACCTTCCGAGAAAACTCATCACCTCTTTCTTGGTCTTCGAAGGAGGTAATTCTTGAATCCCCTTGATCTTGGAAGGGTCAAGCTCTATGCCCCTTCTACTGACTATAAATCCTAATAACTTGCCAACTGGCACTCCAAAAGCACATTTAGCTGCAAATTGTATCGACGCAGACAATAAAAAAAACTCCTTAAATGAGTCAAGTTATCCGAACTCTCACGGGATTTAATTATAACGTCATCTACATACACCTCGATCTCCTTATGAATCATATCATGAAAGATGGTCGTCATAGCCCTTATATAAGTGGCACCAACATTCTTGAGACCCAAAGGCATCACCTGATAATGATATACACCCCAAGGCGTAATGAAAGCTGTCTTTTCTACATCCTCTTCATCCATCAGGATCTGATGATAACCTGCATAACAATCTACAAATGACTGCATCTCATGTTTAGAACAGTTATCAATGAGAATGTGGATATTTGGCAATGGAAAATTATCTTTTGGGCTTGCTTTGTTGAGGTCTCTGTAGTCGACACAAATTCTTATCTTTCCATCTTTCTTGGAAACCAGAACAACATTAGCTAACCAAGTCGGATACTGCGTCACTTCCACCACTTTAAACTCAATTTGCTTCGTAATCTCCTCTTTGATCTTCACACTCAATTCCGGCTTGAACTTCCGAGTTTTCTGCTTTACCGGAATGAAATCTGGATTGATCGCCAATTTATGAGATACCATATTAATACTCAGCCCTGGCATATCCCTGTAAGACTGGGAAAATACGTCAATGTATTCTCTAAGCAAATGAACCAGGTCCTTTAGTTGAGCTTCGGTCAGATGGACACTGATTCTGACTACTTTGACACATTCCTCATCTACGAGATTCACAGTCTCAGTTTCTTCCAGATTCGGCTTGTGTTGATTCTAGAATTGTCAAAACTCTTTAGCAACATGTTCGGGTACCACATTTTCTTCTTCATATTCCTTGAATTCGTCATCACCTTCCTCATTTTGTTCACTCGGTTCATGACATGACATGACATTGACATGTCTTAAATTATTATTACTGAAATCATAAACAAACAAAGTTTGAAAAATAAAACATAATCAGCTGGGTAAATAAACAAATTTTTGATAAAAGATACTTTTCATTTAAATTGAAAAACAAGCACAAACTTCGGCCATGGCCATGGGCCGTTTCGCCTATTTAAACATCACGGGGGAATTTAAAAACTCAAACAAGTAAAAATTGCATAAAGGGTGGGTTTCGGGCCTCTTCCGGACTACCACCGATTTTAAAAACAAATATAAACACATGTCCTTTCTACCCAGATAAGCGGGGAATCAAGAGTGGTTTGAAGGTCCAATTTTGCAATTGCTCCTCAGGTTCTGCATCACGGATGCCTGATGTCCCAGCCTCTTCCTTGATGACTGCATCAATCTCCTAAAAAAGGCCCCAGATTCCTGCCCCGAAACCACTATCGTCTACATACTCTCGTACTGGAAATGATTGGTACAAATTAGGAATTGGCCTAACCAATGCTTGACCAACATTGTTGTTCTTCATCTCTGCTTCACCATCTGTGGGGACATACCCCAAACCAAACTTTGCTCCTTTGGCAAGAATTTGGATAAGCTCGACAATTCTTTGAAAATGCTTCCCCAATCTGAAACCTGGTTCGAAACCGCTCTGGAGCATAACAGTGGCAATCATCTTATACACAAAAGGCATAGGGGGTGTGGAACCAAATCATCACTGATGGCATTTACCAGCTCCACCTGTAGAAGTCACAACCTCAGGAGACTTCATCGACGATCGGCGCATACCCATTGGAATGGCTCCCTTCACCATGAATGACCAATTCCTGGTCCTTCCAAACAAATTTCATTAGTTCGTGAAGGGTAGAAGGCACAGCCCCAGCCCTGTGGATAAATGGTCTTAACATAAGCAAATTGTAACTGGTATTGATGTTCAACACTTGAAACTTGACATTAAATTCCACAAGACCCATTTGAATATCCAAGTTCACTGCACCCAACATGTCTCTTTGAGCTCCATAGAAAGCCCTCACATTGACTTGGTTCTAGTGAACCTTTCCCAAGTCAAGTTTAGCTGCTTCAAATTCGAAAGTGGGCAAATATTGAGACCGGATCCGTCATCGATCAAGACGCGATTTATAACCTTGTATCGTCACAAAATGGTGACGTGCAGAGCTTTGTTGTGCATCTTGCCTTCAAAGGGCAGCTCTTCGTCACAGAAACTGATGCGGTGTCCTCGAACGACTTGGTGTATCATGGCTGCAAGATTATCACTGTTGGTACCCACAGGCACATAAGTGTCATCCAAAGCCTTCATCAAAGCTTGCCTATGCAGTAGTGAATTCATCAGTAAAGCCCATACAGAAATCTGAGCTGGTGCTTTCTCCAGATGTTTCACGATCGAGTAATCTTTTGGTTTCATCTTTCTCCAGAACTCTTCTACTTTAGCTTCACTAATCGGCCTTTTAGACTGATCTTTTTTCTGTACCCCCTAGGCTAACTCTTCTGGTGTGTAGTATCTGTCGGATCTAGCCATACCCTTGGTAGTAGCCGTTTCAATCACAATCCTTGGTCGGGAGAGAGTTTCTCTTGGCACCAAGGCAACAACCTTCTCAGGTGTCAGAATAAAAAACTCTTCCTTCTCTCTAATGCACAACGAAGCTACAACCCTTTCCAGTTTATCAAGAGTGATCGGAACTATTGCTTTTATCACGCACCAATCATCATCTGTCTCTATCATATTGATAGTGATGCCTCCATGATTTGGCAAAGGATTACTATTGACATTGGGCGCGACTGTCTAGAGAGAGACCACTTTCTGGTCAATCAGATCATGGATCAAGTACTTGAGGTTGATACAGTCCTCTGTATCATGTCCAACACCGTTGGAGTGATATGCCTCTGATCAGGTCTGTAAAACCTTGAGCTAGTGTCAACTGGCTTGGGCCCTACTGGATGAATGTATCCTGCCGCAGTTAATCGCTCGAATAATTTTGTTCGGCTTTCAATTAACGGAGTTAAAACTCTAGCGGGATTCTTCTCAAACCTAGGACGGAGGGGGGGGATCATAATTGCCTTGTTGAAGGGGAGGCATTTGATGATAATTTGGAGCGTTTGGATGGGGGGGCTTGATATCTTGGGTATGGATTGGTTTGGTAATTTGGCTATGGAACTTGGTAGTTCGGGGGAGTATTTTGGTAAAGTGGAGTTGGGGCTTGGTACATTGGAGGAGGGGTTTGGTAATTTACAAGAACACAATTGGGGGCGGCGTTTCGATAGTGATGAGATAGAGTCTAGTGAATTGGAGGGGGAGTTTGGTAGATAGGAGGGAGAGCATTTTGATAACTGGAGGGAGGGGTATTTTGGTAACTGGGGACATTTTGATAATCAGCATGTGCATAACAAGCCGGGTATGAACTCTGTGAAGGTTGAGAACAACCTTGGTATGAAGAGGATTTCCTTATGGTCTTCTTCCCCTCATAAGAGATAGAAGACACATCTTCTCTTTTCTTCTTCAACAAACTCGAGGATCCGGGAAAGGCAGTAACACGGACAATCTTCCTGGTTCTTAATTTGTCTTCGATAGTCTCACCTACTTTGACTATCTCGGCAAACTGTGATCCAACGAGCAACATGATTTTATCGTAATACTCGGGCTCTTGAACCCGCACAAATACTTCAACAATTTCTTTCTCAGACATAGGAGGTCGAACCCTAGCTGCCTCCTTTCTCCATCTATATGCAAATTCTCTGTAACTTTCATTCGATTTCTGCTTCATCTTTTCTAAGGAATAACGATCAGGAACGATCTCCACATTGTAAGCGAATCGTTCAATAAAGTCTTTAGCTAGAGCATTCCAACTAGGCCATTGTCTCATTTCATGAGATGTAAACCATTCCAGAGCCTCTCCACTCAAACTTCGGCTCAAAAGCCGCATTAATAAAGCTTCATCTCTTCCAACTCCCACGAGCTGGTCACAGTAGGCCCTCAGGTGTGCTAAGGGGTTCCCTGTTCCTCCGAAGACGTCAAATTTTGGCACCTTAAACCCTTTCGGAAGGTCTAGATTCGGATGGATGCATAGGTCCTCATAACTTAACCCGGCGACTTCAAGAATGCAGTGCAACTCTTTCATGGCCTTTCGGATCTCTTCCTTCATATCCAGCTTGGCGACCTCTTCCTTTGACCTCCACTCTCTCTCTCGCTTCTCATAGTGGTCGAGCTCAGAACCATTGGCGTAAGGCTCATTGGGGACTGGGATTTGGAAAGTGGCTTTTTGAGGTAGGGGCGGAGCAATAGAGGGACTCTTTGCATTTTGAGGGGAATGATAGTTTTGAGGGAAATTCTGGAGGTTAATATGCTGATTTTGGTGGTGGAGAGAAGTGTGCGGGTGGTTAATATTTTGGTTTTGGAGGGGAGAACTAGCTTAGAGGTTGGCATTCAGAGGAGGAAGTGGCGCTTGGGGGTTGGTGCTTTGAGGAGCAGGCGGTGGCTGGTAAGAGGCGGAGGCATAATGGAGATTTTGGGCGGTTAGGTCAATGATTGAGCGATTCTGAGCAGGACTGGGGTGGGTTTTGAGTCTATTCCGCGTTTGAAGGAGGAAGTGAAGTGGAGGCCTTCCGTCTGCTGGAGAATTGAAAGCAAAACCCGGATTAGGCAAATCTTGCCTTCTCTATATTTCGACCCTCATCTAGGTGATCTGTTGCATCAACTGCATGATTAACTCGTTTTGATCGGCGATGACGGGATGAGCCACAACAACATCTGTTAAGCCAGTATCCTCAACATTATTGCCCATTGTTGACTTGCCCTTCCGAGAATTCTGACTGGGGAAGGAATCTTTGGGAGCTTTTGATCTTGTAAAATAAGGGTGTTCAGCCAGCTTATCAACACAGATTAGTTCTAACTACCTGTAGAGGAAAAAACAACTCAAAGGCAAATTTGTTAGTTTTAGTTCAGGACAAAAAATGAAAAATATCACATAGAAAGCATGTAAACACATAAAAGTTGCTTCGTTTGAGGATATGTTAACCCACGAGTAACGGGGACTGAATTTTTAAAAAAGCAGGAATTTGTTCATTTTAATTTGAGACTAGTGACCTAGGAAGGTTGAACTGCGTTGAGCTAAAGTCTTCTTGTTGCATTTCTCGGCATCTGTTGATGTGAACTCCACATTTCCTTGTAGAATGAAGGGGAAAAGAAAAAGTTTAAAAAGAAATGAGCCGGGCCTTGAAAGGCTGTCTACGTATCTCCAAAGGAGAATTCTGGCCCTACGTAGTTCAAATACAAAAGGAATTTGATTTTCATTCATTCTTTCTTTTGATTACAAGGAAATCGAAAACATGCGATAAAAACTCCTAAAATATAGATTGTGCCTTTATCATGGCATTTTTTTCTGTTTAGTCAAAACCTTCTAGCTGTTGCATTAACCACGGGGGTAAACTCAACTTGGATCCTTCCTTTGTTGATTAGGGACTCCACGTCATAGTGAAACCCGAGGCACTTTCCAATGCTGTGATCTATGGCGTTGTGATAAGGGCAAGGTTTCCAGATTTCAATTCCAACGGGATCAAACGTTCCATCATCCCTTTTGATAGGGGTCAAGACCCCTCTTCGAACCAACTAGCAATATATATCCAACAAAGTTCTCTTAAAAGGAGTAAAAAAGTGACAGTAAAACACAGTATGCTCTGTGACCAGTATATTGGCCCCGGTTGGTCACATGTAAGGAGAGTGTTGTCACCACACATATAGGGGATTTTCCCAATGTTGATCAGGTCGTGGATCGCGGCCTTAAGCTCCACACATTCTTCTATTGTGTGCCCATTTCGGTTTAGATGGTCGACACATATCTTATGCATGTCCTCCGATTTAACCTCAGAGGTGGTTCCCTTGATGGGTCTCAGGATGTGTTTAGCCCGAAGATGCTCTTAAAAAGAGCACATGAAATGACTTTTGCTCCTACCCTATATTCCTGTATATGTGCTTCGAGAGTGGTCTTCTCGTTCCCTACTTTTAGACGTCCTTGGAAAGGAGGCCTATAGACAATTTCCTCCTCAGGTTCTTCTTCAATGGCTTCAAATTCAGTGTCTTCGGGACCAGTGTCAGCTTCCTGATGGAAGAAAAGTACGTTTCACGCAGCTTTTGAAGCCTCAGAGCTATATCATCTCTGAAGACATCGTCTTTCTTCCGCATAGCGGTTGTCTCTTCATTCATGATACCATATCTTACCATCTTAGTCGCCAACTCCGCGTCTAATGCTGCACCTGTACAATCGCGGTGGCGAGTTTCACTTCTATTCTCCTTTCTTTGTTTTCGTGGATCTCTTCTTTGAATCGACGTAGTTTCATCATTAAATCCTCTACAGTCGGCTCCATCTCGACATTCTTGCCTTTTTTCCATCCTAGCAGCAGATTTACCTTTCCTGAGATGATAGAGTAATATCTTAGGATTTGCTAGTAGGATTTTATTTTTTGGCTGAGAAACTCAAGACTCAGGAAATTCTGGTTGGACATTTTGGGTAGTGACTTGTATTTGGTATTGTAGAGATTTTTCAGAATTTTTTTGAAAAGGAGTGGGCTAAAATATCCTCATTCAAAGCAGCAATATCACATAAACAGTTAAAGTACACAAACGGCTAACGTGCGTCCTAAACAAGTAAGGGGCCCTATTGTGCCAAGGGTAGGCCAAGCGTTTTTTGAAAGATGTATGTGTAGAATTGAACCATTTTGTTACCCCAAAGCAAATTTCGCATATAAAATAATGTTCAAAAAGCGAAAATAAGAAGGGGAAATAGGGAATAAACGGGAAACACAAAAGGAAAGGCCCACGCAGGGGTCATTTGAAAAGAGTACCAAAATACAAGAAAGGCAAGCCCACGCAGGGGAAAATAACAACAAGTACACATAGAAAAAACCCACACAGGGGCGAAGTCCACTAAGAGGTTCCTGACGGCCCCGCTTCTGTTCTGCTTCTCTTGATTTGTCCCATATAGTGCTGAAGCCTGTACTGAATCATTAGCCAGTATCCGTCGTACCGGTGCCCTTTTTCTTCCCAATCTTCAAACCGCATCTCTCCCCTCTTACTTTCCATCCATGCGTTGAGATCCCCAAAATCGCACTTCAAGCTCTCTAATTCTTGGGTTACACCTTCAAAGGCGTATTTATCCTCTTCTTGCTTTTGGAGGAACTCATTATGCATTTCCCGAGCTTCCTTTTTTACTTCTCTCAATTTTATCAAAGCCTTGGACTCTTTGTCCACCAAACTACGGTAGATGTTTGGAACAGGGAAGGAGATTCCTTGCAAGTTGTCTTTCAACCAACCTTTGTAAGTTTCATCATACCCAACATTAAATCGATCCGCGGCAATAGTGTTTTTATCCATTCGTACTGCTATTTTCTATTCTCTCAACATCTTTGAAGCTTCAAGCACTCTATCATCCCTGATATCGAACACATAGATACGGTAGTATGCATTTGGGGGTGTAGTTTGTTTTCTTCCGAACTGCCTCAAGACTCGGATGGGTGCATACGGGTGGATACCCTGAATACCTGGTAGAGAAAGCACAAGTGGTTCTCCTTTTTTTCTAAATCTGCCCAGAACAATATATCATTCAAACTCTTAAGAGCATTATGCTCAATGAGGGTATAAAGCTTTTGATTCCCGCGTCTCTTCACCAAGTGGCTCATTATCCACCATTGGAGGAGGAGGTTACTGCCCTGAAAGTAACGATGCCCTTCCTTACAATTTCCCAAAGCACGGTACATGTCGAATAGGATGACAGGCGCGATGGGGTGATATTTCACTTGCCCTTGGTTCTCACACCCATGGAACAGGGTGTTTGCAAGCATAATTATCCGGGTGTTGATGTTGATGTTAGGGCCTTGGGGAAAAACCATAGTACCTAACAGTGCAATAGTGAACATCAGGGATCTGATCCCATCCCATTCTCTGAAAGTAATCCTGAACTCTTGGTTATGATTTGCATAGAAGCTTGCATGCCCAAATTTGATATAGAGATCCCTGAAAGCGATGCTTGACCCAAGGGACCAGTGTCCGCATAATCCGAGTCATTTTGTAATTTCTTCGACAGTAGGCTTGTTAGGTATTAGGATGTCCTCCTGTTTTCTTACTCTTCTTTCAAGCCCTGTACCTACTGTGTCTATGCCATCCCAAATTTTCTCAATTGTCGGGGTGATTTCCATGGTTTCAAATTGGAACACCATTTTTTCATTGTCCCAGTAGCCGGTGAGGGTTTCAATTAGTTTGGGCCACCCAACCTTGTTGATGAGCTCTATTAAGGCCCCTATATATTTGTTGAGATCCCTTCTGTGAAGCTTGTTGAAGTCGTTATACCATAAATTGAGCAAATTTGGGGGCCTTACAACTATGTCGAACTTGGGAAACTGAGCCAAACCTACATAAAACCCGGTTAAGATTCCCCCCCCCCCCCCAAATAGGTAACAATCAGGCTTCTACACATACATCTTTCAAATGTCAAATAATATGATATGTCGTTATGTCGTGGACCTTGGACATGATTTTTGGCGGTTTTACTAATGGACTTAATACGCCTTGGGTTTTAAGTCGTCTTAGGCTAATGCTTAGATTTGGATTGGTTTTGCTCTACTCTAGGTTGACTAGAATTGGTTAGAAATGATGATTACCCGAGTCGGACAAACAACTGAGTGAAGCCTAATAAACGACGTTGGATGACCACAAGCCAATTATTCGTTTATCACTTCCAAAGAATTCAACTTGTGTTTTTTTTTAAGGACAGTCTTGGTAAGACACGTAACCGCCTTTTTTCCTAAAGCAATCTATTTGTCATTTGGCGGAATCGAATGCCATGAATGTCACAATTTTATATATACGATAAATGAAACAAGTAAACAGTTAAAACACAGCCAAATAAATTAATTTTAAGGTTAGAACCATTCAAATCCCCAACAGAGTCGCCATTCTGTTTTATTTAAAAAATAATTAGACTTATTTTAAGAGTCGTCACTTAATTTTTAAAGGAAAATTAAGAAAACTGATTTTTTTCAAAAGATTAAAACAGAAATCAATTGAAAATGATTTAAAGGGGTCAGGGTTCATATTAGCATTTTGGGAAGTATTTTAAAGCACCTGAAATGCCTACTAACACGTGGTTATCCGATAATTAACTATTTGGCTAAAATTTGAACATGCTTAATTGACTTAGCTGCGAAAAAAAAACAGTTTCTAACTTAAAATTATTTATTTTTATTTTTTAAGGAGAGGGGAAATATTGGGGAATATTACTTAAGTGAACTTGCAAATACTATAAAAAAAAAAAGAGGGTGAAGTAGAAAATATATAATCTTATTTAATATTAGGAAAAGTGTTAAACTCAAAATGGTTTCTTTTGGGGAATTGAATTTTTGAAACCTTCAAATTAATTTTAACAAATAAACACATAATGACAATTAAGAAGATTCGGGCCCAACACTGGATCTGTCCGCCTGGGCCAACACCTGGGCCTATTTTCGTTTTGGGCCAAAGGCCCATTCAAATCATTTATACCTGTCTTATTCTAACATAAAGTAATGCTTCTTCTTTGGGCCTTAGGCCCAATTCTTTCACCTGTCCTAAATTCTAACAAGATAATAATAGATAAGTGTGCTTAGGACCAAAGGTAACAAAATATAACTTTTGAAATTTTGGGGGCCTTTGGGCCCACTTCTTGATTTTCGTATACACTAGGTGTATACAATCCTGAATCAACAACAATTCATGTTCGTCAATTTTTGAGGGACCTGTTCTTCAATTTCTATGGTTGGCTAACTCGATAAAAGATTTTTTGGGGGCCTTCGTGGCCCCCTTTGGAATGCAAAGGTTGAGTCCGCGAGGACTCAGATAGATTTCATGCAAAGAAGATAAAAGAGAAACACATCAGCATCTATTTTTGCAATAGCCGTAAATCTCAAATTATTTCCAATGACAGTGAACCAAAATAAACAGAGAAAATGCAACGGATAAGAATCACAAACCAGACAAGTTGAATGTGGACAAATCTATTAGAATATCCAAAGAATTTCTCTAACAGAAGCATGCATGGTGCTCACACACAGCTATAGCATTAAACTAATGGATTTAGATCACTCTTCATCTCTAGAATGCAAAAAAAATAAGCGAGGCAATGACCCAAACGAGAATAAATCAAACCATTCTAACCAATTTTAGAACCCCAACATTACACACTAGCATGATGATACTAACAAAACATGAACTAGGACGGATATATCATGATAGAAAAATATATTCAGCATTTAAACAATTTATCAGACACATAATGAAAGCAGCACATGTAATAAATTTGAAGCAGAAATGAGCGGTGTTATATAGAGATCAATACCCATACATATTTTAATGATGGAACCGGGATTTCAATTAACAACTCAACATACTATTGACAACCAGATCAAACAAATTTAAGAGTATTTCTCTAGACAACCTAGTAGACAGCAGTCACTACTTGGAACTAATACTAACCAACAAGTAAAATAGTGATTTGGTCAAATAAACTCTTTACAGTAAGGTACCAAGTAATCAATCAAGAACAATATACAAAAATAAATAATGATCAACTTACTGAACACATAGAGAGAGATACTAAGAGCACATTGTTAACTTAAGCCAAAATGAAAGTCACATTCACATGGAGCTATAGAGAGTCACAGATTGTAAAGAAAACATTCTACCACAAAAGGGATATGAAGGTGGAAGATGACTACGATAATGACCGAAATTTCTAGATTTTCGCCCATTAAACAATATCAAAATAAACCAGACTATATCTAGAAATAAAAGAAGACTGATATGTTCCCAGCTGCATTCTAAACCGAAACATCGAACAACAAATGAATCAGAGGACGAGCAAAAGAAAAATCCCCTCAAAAGCTAGATATGGACAGATTCATAAACACGTTTTTAAAACAACACAAACTCCAAAGATCGACTTATATTCATAAGCAACCAAATGTACAACAGCCTAATGCATTTTGATGCTTTCTAAGCACATAATGAAGACATGAACACTTTTTCATCAAAAATAAAAACAGAACAGTATCATAACTATCCAGTGAAAATAAGCTAAGATTTGAGGCGAGCGCAATGATCACGAATTCAGAAGAGTGCAAACAGAGAGATGATTTTAATAATAAACACTAAATCATTTGAAAACGAAACCTTCACAATCATTTCAGAAAAATAAGGTGAAAGGGATAACTCACACTGAACACATCACGCAACAGCATTTTAAAAAAAAAATTGATCAAAGTTCACATCATTGTCAAACGCTACTGAAAGCAAAATGAATGAAAGAGTTAAGAATGGTTTACCTCGTTATGAGCAACGAACAAGGACGGGACGAGCTGATGACCGCGATTTCTCCACCACAAAACTCGAACGCGAATGACCGACCAGAAACCTGGGCAAAATCTCAAATCCAAAGGAACTTGGGGGAAACTATGGTAAATGAGATGAAATATTGACACTCGAATCGAAATCAAGTACCTCTTTCCTTTCAAGAATGTATTTCGTATGTATTTGTCGTAGCTATTTTACTATGCTATTATTTTTCTTAATTAAAAATTTCCCAACCCTTACAATGGAGAAGGAGAAGGGTTTATATAAGAGGAGATTTAGGGTTCGTTCTTGGGGGAAAAGGGACGAAAATTCAAGTGAGAACGAGGGTAGAATCAGAATTCTCAAACTCAATCCTCAATTCAAAATTTCCCAAGGACCAAGGAGTTGTTCGTTTGTACGAGAATTCAACCCAAATCCCACGAAATCCGGACGACAGGGGCTGCGTGGATGGCTTGGATTTATCCAATCGTCCTTGTGCTCGACGTGGCACCCATCCACGCGAGCAAAGGGCAAAAAACGCGACTGCCAGGACAAAAGTGCATGTGTTTTTTGCTGCTGGAATAGTATTATCGTACTATTGTTCTGGCCAAGGAGGAAGACGACACGGAAAAGAGAAACGCGTCTGCTTGGCCGTGTGCTTTGATGAAAAAAGTGTCGTTTGGAGCCGTTGTTCACGTAGTTGGCCAACTGTTGTTGACGCCGTGTATTCACTTATGAAGACACGTCTGATGTTGTTGATGTTTGGGAATTGTACGCGCTGGTCTCTTTGTTGAAGAAGAGGGTTGGGCCGGGTTAAGGAGTATTAAGATTGTGGGCTGGGAAATGGTTATTTGTATGTGAATTGGATTGGGAATTGCAGCTGGGTCAGTTGGAATGGGCTGCTAGAACGTGTTGGGTTATTTTAGTATTTAGTATTGATCTAGTATTGTTGGGTCGGTTATTTTGCTGAAATTAAGGCCCAAAGTTGGCCTGAAAGGGTTGAAATAATTGGTAAGGAAGGGATTGGATTTGTAATTTAAGACTTGGCCAAATGAGTTGCAAAATTAGCCAATTTAAAATTACAAATATAGCCAAACTTGGTTAATTGGGACAAGTTCAGCTAATAATTAAATAGGATGAATTAATATAATTAATTTACAAGCTTCTTAATCTTAACGAAATAAAAATAATTAACTTACTTGCGAAATAATCGATTCAAAATATAAACTAATATTAAGTGAGCTAATTAACAAAACACTTAAAAAAGTAAAAACTTTTTGAAATGATTTTTGGAATGTTCGTAAGAAATGTAATAATTACATACAAAAATTATATAAAATATATATATTGTTTTAAAATTATAAAAATGACTAAAATTGATTCAAAACTTAAAAAAATATTTTTTGAATTTTTGTAAAACTAATTATTCCAAATCATTGAAAATTAAGAAGCTCGAAAGTTAATTCTTATCAGGGAGGGTCAAAATTAGGTGTCAATAACTGTGTTAAAAAAGTAAAAAAGATAAAATTTTATTAGCACATAAATAAGAATTTATTTTTTTTAAAAGTCAAGAGTATGAGAAAAATATTAATCATGATCCTTGATCGAAGAGATATTTTTTGGCAAATTTTATAGGTCAAAAGAAAAATTTAAGGAAAAAATAGAAATTTCATTAATAATAATAAATTATGATAATAAAGAAGAGATGAATAATATTATTATAATTCTTAGAAAAAATTTAAAATAGAATGTAGAAAGAGGAATTTAAGAAAAGAATATTAAATTGTAGTAGCGTGAGAAGAGTGTAACATCCCGCCTTAGAATAAGTTAATTTTAGAATGAACCAATTTGGAAAGAATTTGGGCAAGTTATGTTAAGTTATGAGTTTGAGTCAACTTCAAACGACCATAACTTTCAGTACATAATGAGTTAGGTGGCCCATAAGATATCAAATGAAAGGTCATGGAATCCTCTTTCCAACGCCACCAAGTTTGCTAATTTTCGAGTTTGTATGAGGGAGATATGTTCATTTGAAGTTAGGTTGTCCAGTTAAGTAAAGTTACCCGAAAATATGAGGGGTATTTTGGTTTTTCCTTGCCCAATCAGATTAAAATGAAATTTGGTAATATTTAGGGGTCTAAACTGATTTGGTTCAGTTTTACAAATCCTAATTTACGCTAGGGTTTTGAGAGGAGTTCAAGAAGAGGAGAAAAGGGAGAGAGGTCAAGGCGTTCTTCAAGTTTTCTTGTGAATCAAAGGTTGTTTCGCCAAGGGTTTAATCCCTAAGAGGTATGTGAGTTCTCATAGTGTTGGGTTCGTTCACCTACGCGCCAATCATATTTATTTTAGTGCAATTTCGTTCTTGAAGTTGAAGGATTAGGGTTCTTGATGAGTTTTCTTGAAATTCCTATCGTAATCTTGATTGCTGGGGTTTTGATGAGTTCTTGAGTTGAAATTTGATGATTTGAAAGTTATTTTGAGTAGATTTTTGTGTACTTTGGTTGGGTATTCGAATCTAAGTGATTGGGGAAGAAACCATTTGATTCTAGGCGAATTGGGGTTAGAAAACGAGTTAGAATTTTCGTCGGGGTTTTTTGGGCAAGGGTTGGCACGCCGCCCCACCAACGCGCTAACAGAGAGGTCCTATAGTTTGGGGCATGGAGTCTTGCGCTAGCCAGTACACCCCAACTACTAGCCTGAAGGATAGGAGTTGGCGCCCTGCGCCACTCAGTGCGCCGTCTACCCCCACCCTTTCTCCTTCATTTAGTCCATCTGAGTTCTTTCAAAGGGTACCTTTACTCCTCTTTGATTCTAATCACTCTAAAACACTTTTAAACATCTAGAAATCATTCATAACATGAATCATAACCTTGAATCCATAATTCAAATTCAAGGTAGAGCTAAGAGTCAACTCTCGAGAGTTTTTTCGAGTCTTTTGCAAACCTTTTTAAACTTATTTTAAGACTGGAGCATCTGAGTTAGAGAAAGAATAGAGTTGAGGTCATTTTCTTTCAATGATATATAAAACTAAGTATTCCCAAGAGTAAATGTTTTCACATTTAAGATGAGAGGAAACACCGATTTCCAAAAGAGTTTCTGAGTAGTTTTGAGTACCATCTCTTTTAAGAGAAAGATATTTTAGTAATAATATCAAACTATAGAAAGAGTTATGTTTTAAATATATGATCTAGTTACATTTTGGGAGTAGTATTGAGCACCGATATGGAGACGAGTTCAGATAACTCAAAGTCCTCATAAACCATATAGCCAACATGGGTAGAAAGGGTCATACTTTTTTTAGATGATTCCTTATTGCTTTTAAGCATAGACTAGTGGATCCACGTAGTAGTAGGTTCTATACCCCGGCAAAGTATAGGACAATTCTGGTAGTGTGGGCTAGACGTTGTATCATCACTTAGCTCATAGTGATGGTTGTCGGTTAGAGAACCTCCCACACATAGTTTATTTTGTATTTATATATACAAGCAGAGTTTATTTTGTATTCTTGCATATAAACTGAGATAAATTGTATTTTTAAATACATGAAGTTGCTATCTACTGTTTTAAAAGTTTTTCTTTATAATGCATCTTTACTACTGCTTTATATTGAAATGAGTTGAGTAAGTTGAGTTGAGACGAAATAAGTTGTTTCTTCAGTTCCAGCTCAAGCTTATGTCTTGTTTAGATTTCCCCTCACATGCTCATACATTCCATGTACTGACGCCATTTGGCCTGCATCTTTTATGATGCAGATACAAGTGATCAGGATCAGCATCCAGCGCTTCATTGATCCAGTTGAGTTCCAGATTTGGTATTTCAGTTTGTTAGGATGATCGAGGTCCTTGTCCCGACATCCCTCATAGTATTAAAGGCTTCATAAATAGATAGACAGTAGTTCAGTAGTTCATGAGTCTTTCCATTTTCAGTTTTTTCAGTTGTTTTAGTTGAGACTTGAGTTGCCTCTTTGGCCAGTTGAATGTTTCTTTTAAACATTCTGAGTTTATTATATGAGTTTATCTTTTGAGTTCTTTTAAATGTTGAGTAAGTCTTCCGCTAAGAGTTGAGTCAAGCTAAGGGTTCGCTTGGGCCATCAATGGTTCTCGAGTGCCCGTCGCGCCTAGGGTGTAGGCTCGGGGTGTGACAGAGAGAGACAAATAAAGTATTTTTTTTAAATTTTGCTTTTACTGATTTTGTAGATCAAAAGAAAAATTTAAATTGTAACAAAGAAATTTTTTGTGAATAGTAATAATAAATTATGATAATAAGGAGGAGAGATAAATAATTTATTATTATTTTAAAAAACTATAAAAATAGAAGGCAAAAAACAAATTTAAGAATAAATAATAAATTATACTCCTTCGTCCCTTTAATTTATCAAATTTTGACTTGACACACCTCTTAAGAAAATATTGATTGATATAGTGAGTTTACCATGTTACCCCTATTAATTGATATGATCCCGAATATATATTTACTCACTACTCTGTCCATCCCATATTATTTGATTACTTTTCATTTTACACTGTGCTTAAGAAATCATAAATAAGAAGATAATTTTACTAATTTACCCCTTAAAAAACTTCTTGGGAATCTTACAAACAAATGTAAACACTTTCAAAAAGAATTAATTGCAAGGGCGATATAGAAAAAATTTAATGAATGCATTCTTAATTTAGTAAGATGGACAACTAATATGGAACAACTATTTTTAATATAATGATCAATTAATATGAGACAGAGGGGTATATTTTTTAAAGATATTAACTCAATGTTAATAAATTTAGAGTATAATAGAAATAAATAATTATTCTTTGATTAATAATATAAAGGTGAGAGATAAATAAGATGAACATATTTATCATAGTCATAATATAAAGGTGAATACTATAACAATATTAAAAAAATATTAAATTAAACTTTTTCTTTGATTTTTTAACATAAAATATAAATAAGAAAAAATATTTGAAAAGTCAAGAAAAGGAGAAAAAACATAATTGTCTCCTCCAGTCCTATGACTGTTTTGACCTTCCTTTGCTCCTGTCGACGGGATCAGCCAGTGTCCCCGTGTGTAAGGCCCTTTCCTGAAAGAGGTCGAATAGTTCATGTCCCTTCCTATCTTCCCCTTGTTGAAGAAGGGTTGACGTAATGGATAAAGTTCAGGAGGTTACCGAAGCCGTTGGGGCTTCCTCTTTCCCTTTAAAATAAAAGCGATGAAGTTCATAATGAATAAACCCCCGGATGAAGAAAAAAATGTCCCCTCCCTTTTACTAAACCATGGGGAGCCCCGAGAGGATGAGGGCTAACCGATTTCCGGGTGTACTCATATTGAAAACACCTGACTGAATATTCTAGGTTGACTTCGCCGAGACAAGGCCTGACTCCCACGGAGGCAGCAGTGGGGAATCTTGGACAATGGGCGAAAGCCCTCCAGTCCTATGACTGTTTTGGATCATTTTATATGTTATAAGTTGTAACTTATTTTTATTAAAAAAAAAAAAAATTAAAAAGAGGAGAGATAAAAAAAAATAATTAAAAAGAACTTTAAAAATAGAAGGTAGAAAAAGAAATTCAAAAAAGTAATAAATTATAGTAATTAACAATGAGTACAGATTTAAATATAATAGATTGTAGTAATAGTGCGGAGAAAGATAAATAAAATATTTGAGATCTATTTTGTTTTCAAAATTAAAAATAAAGAAAGTAATTAAGGAAAAAGATAATTTTTGTGAATAAGAATAATCAATTATGGTAATAAAGATGAGAGATAAATAAGATTTTTTATTTTTAAAACTAAAAAAATAGAAGGTAGAAAAAATAATAAATTGTTGTAGTAATGATAAAGGGAGATAAAAAGTATTTGATAAATTGTAAATAATTGTGAGGAGAGAGACGAATAATATTTTGAATAATTCTTTTTGTGGATTTTATAAATCAAAATAAAGAAGAAAAATTCAAAAAATGACCAAAAAAAAAGAAAGAAGATAAATGATAATCCTGACTAAAGTGAGGTACTACATCATTCTTTTACTAGCCACTTTTATATTTTTCTAAATTGTGATATCAAATCTTCAATTATAACTTTAAAATAAAGATCATCATATAATTTTATTTTATTTTTCATATTTAGGTGTATTGCGATATAAATTTAAAATTCCTCCTTTTTATACATAATTGTTCGTTTATTGTGCATTGATATGATGAATTTGTTTGTTTTGTTGATTATATGATTATGCTTATTTGACAAGTTTATCTTGTGTTGCAGCTTTTTTCAATTTTCTACATTGAATGGATGAATTTCCAATGATTATTATGTATGAAAAATGTTGAAAAAACTATTTTTTAATATAAAATTTAGCTCTACCACTTTGTTACAATAAACCTTCAGCCGGATAATCATTTGTGAAATTATCTCTTTTCATTTTGTTTAAAAAGTCGAACACTTCCTATAATATATATTAATATTGTATTTTACATTTTTTCACACTACATTGAATTATTTCAACTATTATTATTACATTGCTTAAAATGCGATTTAGTGATAATTAAAACTTGAAATTTAATCCATTTGAATTTGCAAACTCGAAAGGATCCTTGAAATATTTTTGATATTCACATATAACAAGTGATTTATTTTAAATATTTAATTGAAAAAAATTCTCATCGCACGAAGCGTGAACAAATCCACTAGTATTAAATATTTATGATAATCATCATTAAGGTTATGCACATAATAAATTTCAAATACGAAAAGAAAAAAATATATATATTTAAATGGTGCCCATCAAACGGAATTTACGAAACAACCTACCATTACAGAATTCTTCGCCAAACTTAAAATTTTAAAATTTTCAATGAAATTTAAATTCATATATTCCTAAAACTAGTTATGGATTTATTAGTAATGTTTTACTCTTTTCAATTATTTATAAATGAAATATAAAAATCAACAAGATTCTAAATTCAACAAGTATTTTGTTTTCGTTTATAACATAAAAAGTACAAAAAATTAATTTTGCATACTTTTGTTTATAACAACTAAAGGACATCAAAACATCAAATGTTAGTATACATATATAGAAGCCATGGAGTTTTAAGATAACGGCTATTGCCACTATATAAAGGTTTAACCATTGCTACTTTATGTAGTTATTTAATATTAAGGGTGGATAGTATGAAAAAAAATATAATAAAACTTTCCTGATTTGCTAAAATGAAGAAGTAAAATAAAACATCTAAATTTCTAAGTTCTTCTTTACTTGAAAAGGTAATCTACAAAAAAAAAATGAGTATTTTTTATAGGAGCTAAGTGAAATGAAATAGAGGGAGTGTATATGTGTCTCTTTCCCAGGAATATTTTACCAAAATTAACTTAAAAATCAAACAAAACGAACAAGAACTCCCAAACAATAGCGTGGGAAAGAAGGGGGAAATAGAAAAGCGAAAGTACAAGTTTCTAGATGAACAATGAGAGATGAATGAGAAGATGCAAAGTTTTGGTTCTTTTCGTACGTGTCTTTTTCGTTTCATTTTATAATTCCTTTTAAATTATGTGTCAGCGTTTGTGTCACACATATAACTAAGTAGTTAAAAAAGTATTTAAAATATTGTGTTCCGCTGGATTTAAGTATTCAGTTGACAAAAAGGTTAAGTAGAAGGATCCAGAATGCAAACTCATACAAATACAAGGATGGACATCTACACACCATTCTTGGAATAATAAGCATAAGTACAAAGACTCATCTACATACCATTTTGCCTTAAAATAATAAAAGTTGAGTTAAGTTGTTCTGTGCATGCCTCTGAGATGGAAAGGAATGGAAGCTAGAGTTTTTATACAATAAGCCTCAAATTAAACCTTTGCAGAACCTCACGCAATATAAAAAATCTTACTTTAGACTTTGATTGCCCCAAGATGCTGCCAAAAGTTAAAAACATCAACCATTTAGCTTCAAAAATATACACATCTATGAAGTCGAATTTCATCTTTTCATCAAAAGTGCATGTCTTCATTATTTATTTAATCTAATAATCCATTACAAGTGTCATTTTAGTTATATGACCTTTTCACTGGAAATGAGTTAAAGACCTATAAAAATAACACAATTAGTAATCTTTGTTCTATTCAAATTATAATTATAAGTTGGAGATCATCTTCTCACCACATTTTGTTGCACATGGAATGCTAACTCACTATGACACATTTCCCTCAATTTATAAATGGATAGATAAAAAGTAAAGCAAAGCATCTAATGCACAAGTTAATAATGTGACTCAAGGAAAATCAACCTGGTACGACTTTGCCTATCAGCAATCGTTCAAGCAAATGTCAACCCCTAATATACTTAAATTTGGCGCAAGAATTGGAAGCTTGTAATTGAGACGCGATTCTCCAAAAGTTAATCATCCTGAGAGATAAAAAGCCTGCCATAAAAGAAATTGCACATTTTATGGCCAGCATACCATAATATCCCAATAAATATGCTGTCATCCTATGATGATTTTACAACCAAATAATCATTTTTGTTTCCCTTGCCTACTCTAAGAGGTTCATTCTGCTTAAAAAATTGTAAATGCAGCTTATTACAAAAGAATTGCTATCTTCCAGGCTCTGGCTCTACTACAATGAGAGATCAGGCTGAAATGATGAATTGCAAAAAAATCAATGAATCCACCTTCTATAGAAAGTTTTAACAAAATTCCATATTAAACATATCCTGATTGTTAGTTACTTCCACTATGTCAGTGGACATCCAATAAAATTGGAAGTATACTTGCTTTCACAATGCCAATGTTTTCTGAAGTTGCAAAAGCCACACTGCTATATGCATTACGCAAAGCTGGCCTTCCAACAAAATCTTCTGTATCCAAAAATTGATCCAAGAAAATAATGATCTCTTTTGCAACAACATACTCTCAAGAACGGCTTCAGATGAAACCCTTCCAATGATTAAGAATGACTCAAGAGAAGGCCCTTGAATCTGTTGATAAAGAATGAAAGAAATATCAGTTCATCATTGCTGAAGTCACGTTAGAAATAATTCACAAGATGCTTCATGTGACATACAGGACCACCAACAAGAATAGGAATGGAACAAATCCTTTCATCTATTAGTAACTCAAAAACCAGCTATTTTGCATACTTCAATGTATCACAACTATTATGACTAAAATAAAATCTTTTGGGAAGACGAGGGAGGGAATTGCTTAGAGGTCAGGATCTTCCACCTCTAGAGTTCTCACCAAGGAACAAAGTGAAAACATGACATATTGGGCTCAGGATTTTGGGGAATGGACTTGACCATATCAAAAATAAGAAACAAAGAAAAAAAATAAACCTTTTGGATAACGGCAGGAAGTTTTTCATCTATTTGCTGGCTCAGGACGGTGGACAGTTAACTAAATGTCTAAACAATAAGGGTCCACAAGCATCAAATATCTTATTTGAATAAGTTGGTTGACAAATCCAATAAAAGAGGGTTCTCAGAGTTTGTAAGATTTTCATGCTTGTATAACCATATGAATAGTAGCAAAAATAAACTCATACCAATGACCCATTAACTGCTCGTAAGCAGTCATTTGTCTTGAGCATTAGAAGAATAACCCGGGGCAATCTCCTCAGAAGTTCAGTGATTTGCGGAAAATATTGAGAAGCATACATCTGCATAACAACATAAATAGTTGACAAAAGCAAATGATATTAGAAGTGATTCGAACCTTCATTGAGAGCAAACTTACTAGGAAAAGTTGAATATATAAGAGGATACTTGGTTATTTACAAGGTAAAATAAAGACTTCTCTGTCACAAATCATTTTCTCTTCCATTTTATTTCAACATAGACCAAACACAGGAGGAGCACAGGCAAGAAGTTAATGATACTTTATAATGTTACCCCACAAAATACAGCTAAAGCTAAATGATCGGCCTGCTCATAACAGATCTCCCTGAAACCCATTATACTTCCCAGAATTTCTGAAAATACTCTATGTAGACTATCCAGAAAATGCAAAAGGAATAAGGAAAATAATTGCTAGACAATAAAGCTAAGGAGAAATAAGCACTCTCCCTGAATCTAGGGCGAGATGCTTAGCAGATTCATAATCTTAACTTGGCTCCACACTGTCATATAATAAGTCACCTGCAGTTCTGAACGGTCGCTGTCTGTGCCTTTGACAACAAGATGATCAACTGAAGAATCTATCACTTTATTCCAAGGCCTCATTGTGAGAATCCCAGCAAACAATGCGTAAAGATCGTCTCCAGCACCCAGTTTTACACAGTTTTCCTTTATTCCATCTGCATCAGAGTATACCAAAGCCTGCAGTACATACCGGATTGTAATGTTAATAGAACAAGTAAAGCTAAAACTGAATGTACAACTTAGCAAGGATGTGAAAATCACCTTCCACAGTGCAGCATAGTTTATTCTGGTGTTGTAATCAAGTTCTTTGTATAAACCATGGTCCAAAAGTATCAACTGAGGTTTTCTCCTTCCTATGCAAGTGGATAAATATTGAGAGAGAGAATCTACAAAATGTCATCTTCATTGCTCAAGCAAACATTCAATTTTTTTGGCAACTAGTAGATGAGTTCATATCAGGACTGATTTGAAGAGTGGAAAAACAATTAGAACACAACTGGAGAGTGGATTCTGAAGAACCACCTTGCCCATTACTGAGGAAAAAGGAGACTTTTGGATCCTAAATTGGAAAGACTCCAAAGCCGAACACTTTCAAGGCAAGGGACAAGAAAATAGATGACACACATGCATGAAGATACGCATAATCTTTACTGTAAGATTAAAGTGTTTTACTAAACTAAAGGGATAAAAAGGATACAGCCACATACGAGAAATTTAAAATATACAACCAAAAAGGTTAAGAGTTCCTATTCAGGATGCTCATACATCATTTATTTAAGTTCAAGTTGGAACGAGAATTATGCTCTAAAAACAAACAGAAAACATCAGGATCAAGACCTCTTTTCACTGATCTTTTTATTTCCTTTTAACTTACCCCCCAAGTTAATAGTGCATTAGCACAAGTGTTTTGCTAGTATGGACATTGTTTTACTGCACATGTGTACTAGTAGTAAGGATACAATTTGATTAGGATTAGGTTTGTTCAATTTATTTAGGCGTCAGTTGTATTAGCTGTTGTTATATGTTCCTACACTTAAAGGAGTTAGTTTAAGCTAATTTTGTTTATTTCATCTATATATAAACTCCACAGGAGTTTCATCAAAGAAATGTACTTTCTTCTATTCTATTTCTCTACCTTTATATGGTATTAGAGCCACATATACTCTAACAATTAATTATTTTCCTGCACATCAATGGCTTCCTCCACCCTAGTTGCTAATGTTGATGCCTAACCTGTCGACAAACACTTAATTTAATTCAACCCAGCATCTCAACTGCTCATTAAACTGTGGCAGCCACAACTTCACTGTTTGGACAGCCAGATTGTCATGCTACGCATGGCCATGACCTCTATGGTCATCTTGATGGAACCAAGTTGTCCCCTCCGAAAAAAATCATCACTAACGAAATTGAGACTGCCAACCCCAAGTACAAGGGTTGGTTTCAGCAAGATAAACTAATCCACAATGCTCTTATGGCCTCTATTGATGCCACAATCGCATCGACCGTCGCTTACGCGGACAACTCCAAAGCTGCCTGGGATCAACTTCACACTTCCTTTGCGAACAAATCGCAAACCTGCATATTCAGATTTCAGCCTCCGTCACCATTTCAGTGGGGTCAGCAGAGACAACAAACCTATTGTTGAATATCTGCATGAGATTCACTCTCTATCTGATGAACTCGCCACAGCCGGTTCACCAATCAATAACGAAGAACTTGTGGTGAAAATATGGAGAGACAACAAATCTATTGTTGAATATCTACATGAGATTCGCTCTGTCTGATGACCTCGCCACAACCGGTTCACCGATCAATAACGAAAAACTTGTGGTGAAAATATGGTGCTGCCTCGGTCCAGAGTTCCATGAGATTTCAGCAGCCATACGGGCACGAGACTCTCCAAACAGCTACGCAAAACTTTTTGACAAGCTTATTGATCACGAAGTGTTTCTCAAACATGAGGATCTCAAAAAAAAAAATAAAGACGACCACACAAGTCATCACAGCAGTCGGTCAACAAGTAACACATTACCAATCAGCAACACGCAATAATCGAAGCCCACCCAATAACAACTAGCATCCCCCAAACAGAAAGCCCAATCAAAGTGACCCTCTTCAGGATTCAAACTATAGTTCTCAGTGGTGTAACTTCCCACACCAACCCTCTCGAGTCCGCTGTCAGTAATTGGGCATACAACAAATGTTTGCCGGTCTCGATCCCGGTCCCACAACCATTTTAAAGCAAAGGCTATTTTTGTTGCCCACACACCGACACATGACCCCTAAATTGTCAACTTGGGTGCATCTCGCCACATTACCTCCCATACCAACTCCCTGCACAATGTTCGGAACTTCAAAGGGATTGAGGACATGACGATGGGTAATGGTAATGTGATTCCAATTACTCAAACTGGTGCTACTCATTTATATGCGTCAAATAATGCCTTCAAACTCTTTACTGTTTTATGTACTCCTGCAATCAAACACAAATATCTTTCAGTTTCTAAATTTTGCCACGACAACCTAACCTCAATAGAATTTTTTCCTTTTAATTTTCTTGTGAAGGATCTGACTACGGGAACACCTCTTCTATGCAGCCCGAATAAAGCAGGACTCTATGAATGGTCGTCATTGTCTCGCTGAACCATCAATGTTGGTGTTACCGGCCCTTCCTTACATATGTGGCATTAAAGATTGGGTCACCCCCATTCTCGAGTTTTATTTTGCATTCTAAATAATTTCAATCTTTTTTCTTTGAAAGACAAATTCACTTATTTGTAATTCTTGTTGCTGTAATAAAGCTCACAGATTTCCATTTTCTTCAAACAAAATCTCCATTAGAAGCACTTTACAGTGATCTGTGGGGCCCCTCTTCGGTGCTCTCAATTGATAAAAAAGGTTATTATTGTATTTATGTTGATCAGTATAGCAAGTACATCTAGTTATACACAATGAAAAACAAAAATGACGTTAAACAAATGTGTCACAGCTTACCACCTGTGGCTGAAAAACATTTTGATACAAAAAATACTCACCCTTTACACTGATGGAGGAAGCGAATATCATAGACCCACACCTCCATTCCAATGGCATACAACACCTTGTTTCTCCCTCGTACACGCCTCAAAGGGTGGCCATGGCTAAAAGACGCCATCATCACCTAGTTGAGACAGCCAAAACACTACCTGATCAAGCTACCTGATAAGTTCGAGATTTGGACTCATTTAGGGCTTTATTTATAATGATTTAGTGTCCTCAAATGCTTATTTTGTGCCAATAACTGATGTAAAACCTTTGATTTCCAGGTATATGGATCGAGGAACAAAGCAAGGACACTAATTTGCAAAAAGGAACAAAGCGAGCTGAAAGAACGAAGAAAAGCAAGCCTGGTGATCGCCAAGTCCACTTGGCGAGTCGCCGAATGGCCATTTGACCCGCCTAAAGTTCAGTGTGCCAAGCTCTGAAGGAAAGAACCAAGTCGGCGAGAGAAAGGAGCAGTCGGCGGATCGCCAAGTGGTTCCGCGATGCAGTGTTGGATCGCCCAAAGTTATAGACCTTCAGATGCTGAAGGCCAAGGCAGAAAGGCGAAGGAATTGACCAAAGGGCGGATCGGCGAGCCCGACTTACTGCGCCGAATGGCTCTTCGCAGCATATTTTTGGCGACTATACATACATTTTTGAACATTTAGTTTAGGATAGAATTTTCATTATATCGAATTGTGTTTAGAATTTTGAACTGAGAGACAAGTTTTCTTTAGTTTTTCCTTAGCTTTGAAGAATTGAAGTTTTTCACTTTTGAGAAATTGGAAGTGGGTCTTTGAGATTCTTCAACTTGGAACATTGTAAAGACGAAATTAATCTTACCCAGTTGATGGAAACTCAGTTTGGTAACGATTTTTATCTTTTGATAATGTCTAGCTAAAACCCCAATTCTTGGGGTGTGATTATGGGCTGATTTAGTTTATGGGTATGTTAACTGTTAGTTTAAATGTTGTTTGGAAGTGAGTGCAATCATTAATTGTGGTTTAATTTAAGAATTGTAGTTGCAAATGCAGTTCTACCCTTGTGTTTTTGGCTTGCTCGAGAGAGGTTTTAAAACTAAGATTATTGATTGATGGTCAGTGGGTATTGGGTTGTCATGGGTTCAACTCGAGAGAGTGAATCCTAAACCCAATTCCACACATTCAGCTCGAGAGAGTGAATGGACTAAGGTGTGGGTTGTTCTTAATTTGCATGCTTGTTGATGTTCGAGAGAAATCGACTTGATTCGGGGTAAATTGTTCGAGAGAAAGTTTACCTCCTCTATAGTCTAGCTTACTCACTAATTTACAGCTATTTCCCAATAGTTGCAATTACCCATTTGTCTACATTAGCCTATAATCGAATCACATCCCAAGAACCCGTCTCAATATTGTTATTTCGTATAGTTTGCTGCTGTTGTAGTTGATAATTTCAAACCAAAACCCCTTTATTTGACATTCGTGTCACCCTTTGACTTGAATTATGTTTTTATTCGATAATGTCTATTCTTATGACTGATTTGACCATGTTCACACTTTCCTATTGAATCTTAAACACGTACCGCTCCTTGTGGGATTCGACCCCAACTCATTTAGTTAGGTTATATACTGATTAACGATCGTTGATGCTTAGAATTGGATGAAGTGTCTTTGATAACGTTATTCAATCACTACCTTACCTTACCAATAGATTTTTTGGTCATTTACTTGCCACCATGCCACATATCTCATCAACTGTGTACTCACTAGCACCCTTAATAACAAGTCACCATTTGAAATTCTATTAAATGACAAACAAACTTATTAATCTCTTCGTACATTTGGTAGTTTGTGCTACCCGTGGCTTCGGCCATATGGCCAAAATAAATTAGAACCATACTCCAAACCTGTCTATCTAGGTTTCTCCATCACTCATCATTCCCATCAGTGTTTTGACCCTACTAGTTCCAAAAAGAATTCTCTCACGGAATGTAAAAAATTTTGACGATGTTTTTCCATTTGAAAGTATGTTCTCTCAATTGAAACAAAAAATTTCTTCTTTACGGTGGGAAAACATTTCTTCTCCAAATACTTCTAACCTTTTCTATCATCGAGAAAATACCTTGATAGTAATAACACGCAATTGCCCCCCACTATTCCACTAATGCGAGATACACACCAAGATGCATGCTCAATTTGTGCCGCACATGAGAACTACCCACAGACAGATAACTCCATAACTAAGGAACCAGGTAATATCCCCACTACATCATTACCCTCTTCTTCTAATAGGTATAGGCAATCCCCTGTTGCTAACCTTTAGCCCCATTTTGTTTTCCAAAGCCAATCTCTTATCCCCTCTACTTGTCCTATCTCCATGAATCGCCACCCACCAATTACTCACGTCTATCGACGTGGACCACACTCATCATATGTACTACCACCCCCATCTAAACCTATTGTTAACATTCCACCCATAGAACACCATAGTGTGGTAACGAGGTCGTAAAACATCTTCAAGCGACGAAAAATTGTTGACTACACTACCCAAATGAACCAGCCTGCACCCTCTATCCCTGTAACCCACAAGCAAGCACAAAAATTTCCATATTGGAGAGGCGCTATGAAGGCTGAATTTGATGCTTTAATGAAGAACTAAACTTGGGACTTTGTTCCACCAGACCATGCCCGAAATATTGTCCCTTGTAAGTACAAAACACGTTTAGTTGCAAAAGGGTTCACTCAAAGGACCGAAATTGATTTTCCCAAAACATTCAGCGATGGTTAAACCACAATTCGAACAGTACTTACAATTGTTGTACAGATGAACTGGCTGCTACATCAAATAGATTTAAACAATGCTTTTTCTTCAGGGGGAAGATTCAAGAAGACGTGTATATGTCTCAATCTCCTGGCTATGAAAACACGCATCATCCCAACGATGTCTGCCATCTCAAAAAGGCAATTTACGGACTCCGGTAACTCCTAAGGTCTGGTACAATGCATTGACTAGTTCTTTGATTCGAATGGAGTTCAAGATGTTTGAGAGTGATATTCTCTCGTTGTTCTGCACAATATGGGGGTCACTATTTATATTATGATCTATGTGTATGACCTCATAATCACATGCAGTGATGAAACACTCATTCAACATGTTGTTACCTCTCTTTCGAAAAAAAATTCTCTGAAGTACCTTGGTTTATTACACTATTTCTTGAGCGTTGAGGTACTCACGGATGCTGATGGATTGTTTCTCAGTCAATCCAAGTATATACATGATATTTTACAAGATAGGCAGATGCAAGACTGCAAAGGTATTCAGTCACCTATGAGCATGTCCAAGACCCTACTAGTTGATGACGAAGCACCTAAAACTGATGGCAAAGATTAGAGAAGTGTGTTTGGTAAGCTTCAGTACCTTCATTTACTCGACCTGGCATCACATACTTAGTAAACAAACTTACTCAGTTCAACACCTCCCCTTTTGTGCTTCACTGGAAGGCAGTCAAGCATATCCTGCAATACCTTAAAGAAACATACCAGTATGGTATTTATATTTCCTCACAGAAATCGACTGCTCTCAATGCCTATGTTGATTGGGCAGGTGACATCAATGATCGCCACTCTGTCTCAGGTTACATTGTTTATTTGGGCACAACGCCCATCTCCTGGAGTTCTCATAAACAACCTACTGTATCTCGATCCTCCACTGAGGCTGAATATCGTGTGGTTGCTTCCGACTTGTCTGAAACGACTAGAGTCATTCACTTGCTCAAAGATCTTCATGTGTCACTCCATGCAACTCCCATAATACTTTGTGATAACCTTGGGGTCACGTACATTGCCGAGAATCCGGTACATCATACCAAAATGAAGCACCTTGAGGATGATCTTTACTTTGTCCGTAACCAGGTTCGCAATGGATTGGTCCAAATGAGGCACACACACTCTGCTGATCAACTTGCAGATCCTCTCACCAAACCATTGTCCAAGCCAGCTTTCCAGCGAATGCTTCCCAAGTTGCGCATTGTCTCTTCACACCTAACTTGAGGGGGCCATAATAGCGCATTAGCATTAGTGTTTACTGGTGTTGTAACATTGTTATACTGCGCACGTGTACCAGTAGTAAGGATACAATTTGATTAGGATTAGGTTGTTCAATTTATTTAGGCTTCAGCTTGTATTAGTAGTTCTTTCTGTTCCTACATTCTAGGAGTTAGTTTAGGCTAATTTTGTTTATTTCATTTGTATATAAACTCCACAGGAGTCTCATCAAAGAAATATACTTTCTTCTATTCTATTTCTCTGCCTCTATACAAGTAATTCAAAAAGCTTTTGAACTAACTCAAAACTAACTATAGGGGGTTGACTTACCCACTTTGGTATTAGGATTGCTCAGGTTTTGGATATCCGCTCAACAGCTGATTTTGGGAATGGTTTTTATTTCCAGTAATTTTATTTCCATTTAGCTCCCAACATTTCTTAAGTGATCTTCTACTAATTTTTCCTACTGGTTGTCCACACTTTATGGCCAGGCAGTCCCTTTCCCCTCCCCTTCTATTCAATTCATATGGTCAACAAATAGATTCTTTTTTGCTTTTTGTTTAAGTTGGTAGCACATAAAGATGTTCAGATGATATTTCTCGTGAATTTTAACCAAAATCTTCAGTCATAATCTTTCAAAAGTTTAAGCCACAAACCTAAATACAAAAGTTTTTCAAATCCAAATCGTTTTAATACTAAAACCAAACACACACAATTGTTTCTGGAAACCAAATCCAAGATCAATTCTTTCCAAGCAAATCCCACAACCAAATCCAAATGGAACCATATTTAACTTCACATTCTAACTATATCTTGACCTATAACAATTGCATTTTTTAATAGGTGAAATATATTCAATAGGGAGTGGTGGCCGGTGGGTGGAGGTGGGGGGGGG
>JAJOOR010011584.1:0-43258 GCA_036250505.1 Solanum acaule | reverse complement strand
ATAGAGTGAAAGAGTTAGTCAAAAAAGAGAGTTCTTATTAGTTGAAGGAAGGTGTTCTTTTTGTGGAGCTTTGAACTCAACTCTTGTCCAGGGTTGTTGAGTTATATATTGTGAATAGGCTATTGTATCCTGGAGGGGACAAGTCAAGAAGGACTACTGCTGGACCGGTGAAAACATTTGCTGCAGTGGGCTTGAATCTCCTTAAAGAGAGCGAGATATCCGCGCCTCAGCCTGAAGAGATTTATTTCTTCATTTTTATTTTCAATTGTAATCTTGTATTTTGTTAACTTGTAAGTTTTCACTAACACTTCTGATTTCTAGGTTTTGGGAGGGACCTTTTGTATATTGTTTTTTGTTTGCTCCCGCTTTTGTTTTGTTTGGTGGTTTAGTTTTATTTCTACTTTATTCTACCGTTATACTTATTGATTTCTATTCTATGTTACACATTTATTTCCCTACTTGAGGGTTATAGTATATGCTCTTATGACCTGAAGTATCAGGTCATGAAAAGTTGGTATGAGAGCCATAGATCTGGCAGTCTCACTTGTACAGAGCTAATACAGATTAGATATTTCTAGATTGGTGTTGAGACATCTGTATCCTATCTTTAGAAGAGTATAGGTTGTCTTTACGAATATATCCTCTTTTGTATAGCTTTCATGCAGCGTGTGTGTAGTTGGTTTCTTGAAATCTCACTTGTTTCATTCTTTTTTTCAGAGGATGGATCATAAACACCATCCGACAGCTCGATGAAGGGGTTGACCTCTACTGCCGGCCAGTAGTGCAACACTAACCCTGAAGAGAGAGAGGTTTGGAGCCATCATCTGACCCTATAATAGTTTCAGTTCCAGTTCAATCAGCAGGTTCAGGGCCATCTTAGCCATCACATGGACCCTTTAAGGCTCTGTACCTTCAGGCAACCATTATACAACTTCTAATTGTGATTGGGGCATGCAGCAGGCTAGAGTTGTAGCTGCACCAGCACCACAGGATCAGCCTACAACAGAGATACCTCATGTCCAGGTACCACCTAGAGGTGCCGAACCCGTGAATGTGATCGAATCCATACCTTTAAAGAGGAAGATGCTTGGAGTGTTTCCAATACTCTAACATCAAAGGTTTTTTAGGGCTATGGGTGGGGACACCGACAAGTTTCTTACAACTTGCCATTAGCAACATCATATTCTAGGTCTAGTGGAGTCGAGAGGAACCGAATTCACAGCGTATTTGTTAGATGGGTCAGCTAGTAAGTCCTGGCGTACCTTTATTTAGACTTGTTCAGTTAGGTCTCCTCTTTTCACTTGGACCATGTTTTCTGAGGTTTTTTTTAGCTTGGCTCATCCCTCGCAACTTAAATAATCGCCTCAAGATCAGTTCTACAGGTTAGAGCAGTGCTCCCATGAGTGTGTCAGAGTATAAGGTGAGGTTCCACAAGCTGTTCGACAACACTTGTGGCAATGAAATAAGGTCTACAATGATGCAAAAATCTTGAAGTTGTTGCTTGATTCAGAGAAGTTGGGCATAACACGAGGCAGCAACAATGTATTGTACATCAGCCATAGACAAGGTGACTGAGTTATGTTACCTAGTTGCTCATAATACTAAGCATGGCCCTAAGAAGTCAGCCATTTTAGATGTGTTTTTTCTACCTATTAAGTTGACTACGTAGTCTGCAAATGCAAATCCAACCAGATCAAATGAATAATTTGTAGGATACTAGAGACTTTCGTTTGATATATTACAAAATCCTTTTGATAGCCTTGAGATGGGATTTCTTTGGACATGATTGGAAGCATGCACAAATTCCAACATTAAATACAATGTTAGGTATGTTAGCCATTACGTACAATAGAGATCCAATCAATCCTATATACTTTGTGTGATGCACCAGGACCAGGTTCATCTATATCAAGCTTCGTTGTTGTTGAAATTGGAGTGTTATTCTGGTTTGCTTCATTCATGTTCACCTTCTTTAGTAGCGCTTTTAGGTACTTCTACTGATGAGTTGAACTGCTAGATGAGGACTATTTGATTTCAAGACCCAAGAAGAAGTTAGGCTCTCCCATCATGCTCATTTAAAATTCGTTGCTCATCAGTTGTGCAAATTCAGCCCATGTTTTGCATATTTTCCTCCAAAGATATTGTAATCTAGATACACCCGAAATATGAGCATATTGGAGGTCTGATTTCGAAGAACAATGTATTGTCAATCTTACCTCTTGAATACATGTGTGCAAGCAAGAAGATTGATAGGTTATTACACCATGCTCTTGGGGATTGTTTTAATCCATACAAGGGTTGTCCTGCTTGTACATGTTTGTACACGTTGTCAGGATGGTCATAATTTTCAAATCCAGGGGGTTTTTTGAAAAATAAAAAAAACTTTGACCACCTAAAAAGAACTAGGTTCTTTTTGAATTTTCAGAGACAAAAATGCAATACAATAAAATAGAGATTTTATCGTGGAAAACCTCCTTACTCAAGGGAAAAAAATAACGATCTACCCTCGTAGCATTTTAAACCAAACTTCCCTAACTTCAACGAGCAACTTTAGATTACAACTCTATAATAAAATAATACTAACTCTAGTAAATCACCTAAATAGCTCACTCTAATTGTTCAACAATTAACTATAATCATATACTCTACTCTCCAAGAAGTCAAACTCACTTTTTGTTACAAAAGCTTACAAATTCTCTTTCACTCTTAGTACAATTATCTCTAAACAATAATTATAAGATGTACCAATCCAAACTAAGCCTATTGAAAGAAAAACCTTCTTGTAGTTCTTCTTTCTTCTGTCGTATACTCTTTAGCATTGCATTGCTCTCGCCACTAAATTCTCTCAAAATATGAATTCCAAAAGTTGTTTTTCTCTTTGTCAAAGATCCTTCTATAAGGGCGGATTCAACCCTGATTGAATCCTACAAGGAAAGTAATTCTTTTCCTAAAAAATTTTTCCTTTCCATATAAGGAGTCTTCTTTACTATTTTGCCTTAATTAGGAGTGTTTGTCTTCGACGCCTTATTTCTTTTTTCCTGATCTTTTATCTTAGTTCTAGTACAATCTTGTGAACCTGGTTCACTTTGTCATTGCCAAAACTTTACTTAGAATATTTTCATGTCATCATTAATTTATTTCTCCTCTGAGGACTCAACTTCTCGAGTCTCTATCAACATATATAGAGATTAGTTAGAGAACTCGATATCTTGACCATGGTTCATTTTTAATGCAATGTTGTAATTAAGTTAAATCAATAGAAATTATTTGCATAATGGAAATCAAGTCCTATTAATTGCTACTCCTATAAAATAAAAATGCAATGTGGAGACGTGAATAACATCTCATTTAACATAAAGTTGTTGTCATGATGATGCATGTGAGTTTGTCACGTCTCTCCTTATCTTTTATGGATTCAAATATAATTAAAAATTATAAAAATGAAAATAATAATTTTAAACGGATTAAAAGGGTAAATAGGTGTGAAAAATTGAAACAAGGGACTATATCATTTTCTAAATGTGAACCAGCTTCAACTTTCTTGTTGCTCTCCAAGTTTCCTTTGGGAATGGAAGTCTACTTTGTTTTCCAAATTGACAAGCCCGACAATTTTTAGAACTCTCTCCCAGTTTAGAAAGGTTCTTGACTATCAGCAATTCTTGCATTTTGAGAAGCCCTTGATAATGATATTGTCCGAGTCTCTTATGCCATAACTCGAAAGCATTTTCTCTTGTCGAATACACAACTTGTTCTTCCTCCAATGGATTTAATGAGAAACTTATGCCTCTCATTTTGACTTTAAACAAGTCATGTCCTGAGGCTTCCTTTATCAATAAATTTTTATCTTTGAAATAAAATTTGAAACATTTTTCTAACAATTGACCAACACTTAACAAGTTCTGATCTAAATCTGGTACATAAAGAACATCGAAATTTGCTTTCGTACCTGATTGTGTTTCGATTGTAATAGTTCCCATTCCTTTTGTTGGAATATAATTGCGATGACCAATTCTAACTTTTGTAACTCCAATAGGCTTCAAGTCTTTAAAGAGCTCTTTGTCATGAGTCATATGGTTTGTGCATCCACTATCAATCAGCGAAACCTCAATTGAAACATTGCTTGCAAAACACGATCCCAAAAAGAGTTGATCCTCTTCCTGTTTATTAATAACATGGGCGTATGCGTGTTGCTGCTGCAATTTATTCTTGCAGATAATTGCTTCAAGCCCGAGTTGGTTGCACTTACTGCATTTAGCATCCGGCCTTTTCCAACATTCCTTCTCCATATTTTGGTTGGTTTTTCTTATTGTGTTTCTTTTTGTAGCCTCCACTCTCTTCATATTTGGACGCCAATATTCCCTCTTCTCTCATAACCCTTCTTTGTTCTTGAGCCTGCAAACAATTCAATAATTCCGCCAAAGTGATTTTTGACAGATCCTTGGAGTTCTCCAAATTGGTAATGGTGGCTTCTAATCTTTCAGGTACAGTAACCAGAATTTTTTCAACAATCCGCGAGTGTTTAAACTCAGAACCAAGTATACTTACTATGTTTTCTATGCTCATAAGCATGTCATAGTATTCTTTGATGGTTCCCGATTCTTTCATCTTCTGTAACTTAAAGTCTCCAATGAGATTAAGCACTTGCATACCGTTGATATGATCATCTCTTTCATATTCTGCTTTGAGATAATCCCAGATGGCTTTTGCTGATTTTAGAGACGCTAGTTTTTTGACACGTGCATTGCACGTCATTAATAATTCAGAAAATATATGTTATAGTAAATAGTATTTCTTATTTAGGCGATGATTTTAATACTAAGCTTAGCACAAAATAATATTGCAGATTATTTTGTGAATGCTCAATGTGGATCGTCATATATATCTCTGATTCATGCAAACCTATGAAGATCGTCAATGAGAAATTTTATTATTTAAATGCAATAATTTATATATTTATTTCAATTTGATGAAGTTCAGTCATGTAATTAGTCATATCTCACTAATATTACCTTACCGACGATAATTGTTGTTTATTTTTCTTGTCATCTAACCAGATGTTTCCATGTGTATTCCACATTAAACTGTTTAGATGTCATATGAACATGTGAAGAGAACAACTACATTTTATAAGTTATCACATAATAGATGATGTATTGTTGTTCGCTCTCATACTTGAGTTCTCATTTGACTGTGTACATAAATCAAAGAAAGTTTTCTTATTGTCCATAGTTAACAAGAAAGGTTTTCTTTTTTATTTACCAGAAAAAACTAAAAATTAAGATTAAATAATATATTTTATGTGTGAATTCATATATATAATTGCATGTTCATCTTAAATCCAAAAAAGATATAATTCATATACTCGTAAATTATTTCAATTTGCTCAGCCAAGTATGATTCTTCAAAGGAAAAATTACAATACCATGTTATCACATTTATATGAGTGGTCTTATAATATGAAAAATTATTTGTCAAAAGTTAATATAACGAAAGATGAAAGAAAGAAATTAATGTAATAAATATTGAATTCATAATATTATACCTAAGAATGTAAAAGAGTTAATGTGCAATAGCTGAATTTCTATTAAATTTTATACGTACATAAATAAATAGGACTTTTAATTAATGTTACTATTTTTTTAGTTATTAGATTTTAATTTAGTTTAGGAAAAAATGTAAATATTTATTCCATATTACTGAATATAATATTTATTTTTTAAATGATAAAAATTATTGTTGTGAGTGTTTTTTTTAAAAAATAAATAACTTGGATCATTTTAAAATAATATATTTTGAACCTAGAAGATCTGGTTAACTTGATAATACATTTGTGACAGATATAATACTTTAATTTAAGTATAAATACCTACCAAAATGTAATATAAAGTTTCATTAATGAAAATATTTATCTCATAAAAAGTAGCTATTAAATAAATAATAAAAATCAAACTAATACAAATTTCTACTTGCGTTATTACAAGTCATATGAATTTCTCTTTGTCTAAAATACTTAAATATCAAGAAATAGTGAATAAGTAAAACAAAAGGGCAATGTTTATATAGTAATAACAATTTTGAAGCAAACTTCCTGATAATCTAAATCACAGAAGTAGTATTGATAAATAAATTCATTCTTTTGTCTTGACCATTAAAAAACCAAAATCATGACAATTCTCTAAATCTTTCTAAAAGATATTCAGAAGCATATATCTACATCACAAAAGAAATTGTTAACAAAAACAAATGAAAATAGACTACATCATGTTAACTTCATATTTTGGAACATTACATACTAATGCATATATTAAGAAAAAAATAATTATTTTCCTCAAGTACTCGAAGTTATGAATTATACCCTCTTAGGATAGAACGATATATACTTCATCTGAATAGTGTCCCATATTCTGTTAAACTTAGAACTCACTCTAACGACAATAAATCACACAAAAAAAATTTAAAAAGCAAGAAGAATAAGAGTAGAAGATTTAAAAAAATTGTGGTTGAAAAGTGAGAGGAAACCCCTCTATTTATAGTCAACAAAGGGTAGTATGAACAAGTGTTTTTTGTGTCTTACCTGAAAAGTCATGACCTTTCTGAGAAGTCACAACTTATTGAAAAAGTGACAACTCTTTGGAAAATTCACAACTCATCGAAAAATCACAACCCTTTGGAAAAAGTCACAACTTATCGGAAAAGTCAGAATTCATCGAAAAAGTCACAGCCTTAATTAGGGATATTATATTAATTTAAAATTCAAGTTAGGAGTTCATGCTTTTAAAGTAATATATATATATATATAATGTGGATCATATTTCTTATATACGCAAACCTATGAAGATGATCAACGAAAAATTTTATTAGTTAAATGCAATTATGTATACATTTATTTCAATTTTATTAGGTTCAATCATGTAATTAGTCTTAGCTCACTAATATTACTTTATAGACAATATTTGTTTTGTATTTTTCTTGTCATCTAACCAAATGTGTTTTGCATGTGTATTGTACGTTAAATTGTTTAGATGTCATATGAACATGTGAAGAGAACAACTATATTTTATATGTTCACATATTTTCACATTTGTTGTGAGTTTGTTTTTTTTTTAAAAGAACTCGAAACATTTTCAAATAATATATTTTCAAGTTAGAAGATCTCATTCACTTAATAGTTTAATTAAAATACAAATACCTACCCATTTGTGACATAAATAATACTTTAATTTAAATACAAATACCTACCAAATATAAATACATATTTCCATTAATGAAAATATTTTGTCCCATAAAATTAGCTATTAAATAAATAATAAAAATTAAACTAATACAAACTTCAATTGGCATTATTACAAGTCATATGAACTTTTCTTCATCTAAAATACTGAAATATTAAGAAATAGTAAATAAGTAAAACAAAAGGGCAATGTTTATATAATAATAACTCTTTTGAAACAAACTTCCTGGGAGTCTAAATCACATAAGTAACATTGATAAATAAAGTCATTCTTTTGTCTTGAGCATAAAAAACAAATCGTGACAATTCTCTATATTTTGGAAAAAGATATTCAGAAAAATATATCTACATCACAAGAGAAATTGTTAACAAAAACAAATGACTTTAGACTACATCATGTTAACTTCATATATTGGAACATTACATACTAATGTGGATATTAAGAAAAATAATAATTATTATATCATTAAAATTATATTATTTTTCTCAAGTACTTGAGGTTATGGAATATACCCTCTTAGGATAGAACGACTTACTTCATCAGAATAGTGGTACCGCATATTCCGCTTAACGTCGAACTTCACTCAAACGACGATAAATTACACAAGGAATTTCAAAATGCAAGAAGAAGAAGAGTAGAAGATTAGAAAAAATTGTGGTTGGAAAATGAGAGGAAGTCCCTCTATTTATAGTCAACAAAGGATAGTATGAACAAATGTTTTCTGTGTCTTAAAAAAGTCACAACTCTTCGGAAAAGTCAGAACTCTTTGGAAAAGTCACAACTTCTTGAAAAAGTCACAACTCTTTAGAAATGTCACAACTCATCGAAAAATCACAACCCTTTGAAAAAAGTCACAACCTAAGTTAGGGATATTATAGTAATTTAACATTCAAGTTAGGAGTTCATGCTTTTAACACAACCCTTTGAAAAAGTGACAACTTATCGGAAAAGTCACAACTCATCGAAAAAGTCACAACCTAAGTTAGGGATAATATAGTAGTTTAACATTCAAGTTAGGAATTCATTCTTTTAAGGTATTATAGATAGATTATAGATAGATATAGATAGATATGGATGATACTAGTGAAAATTGTTGAAGAGACTGTTGAAAAAAGACATGCCTTCGCCATAGATTTTCTAGTTTTCTTCTCCTTGTGATTTTTAAGTTGAGCCATTTTTGGGTTTCTGGGTAGCAGAAGAACTTCATAGTCTTCCTCGATTGCCTCCCAAATATCTAAAGCTTCGAGATAAGCTTCCATCCTCACTGCCCACATCTAAAAAATTTCACCATTGAAGACAAGAGGTGCCATTGCTGAGAAACTTGAGCGTTCTTCCATGTTTAATATTTTGCCGTTTCTAGTTGTTGTGCTTGAGTCACTTGAAACAATCACTCAGAGAAACACCCACATATCTTGCAAGATAAAAAATCTCTAGATACCAATTGTTGGTAAATTTCAGAAGTATCAGTTATTAGAAAGAAGAGAAATCAAGAAGAATATCGGTACAAGAACATTTTTATTGATGTCTTCAGATTACATTTATAAGACTAGAATAAAAAACATAAAGCAGAAAGCAGTAAACCCACGACTAGCAGATTCCTAACTCACTAACTTACTCCTAATTAATAGGAATACATGGCTAACAACTAATTGACTAAGTCTTATATAATATAAAGCAGTAAAAGTAAAATTAACTGCTGTTGAGAAAGCAAATTCTAACAAGGTTCTTAGAAGGTTAAAATAAATTTGAAAGACCATCTCTTTTCGCATCTTTGTATCCTATCTCAAGAGAGAAACAAAACACAATCTAAAGGGGATAA
The DNA here is from genome assembly GCA_036250505.1 of Solanum acaule. Taxonomy (NCBI): domain Eukaryota; kingdom Viridiplantae; phylum Streptophyta; class Magnoliopsida; order Solanales; family Solanaceae; genus Solanum; species Solanum acaule. The sequence continues at coordinate 34,207 of JAJOOR010011584.1, read as the reverse complement.
GATTCACATTTACATATTTGAGAACAAAAATTTGAATAATCTTTTTAGAAAAATACAAAAGTAAATGATAGGCGAAATTTCATTAACCTTCCGATAGATGCTCTCATAGCAGACCAGAAAAGGCAGGATGATATAGTAATGAAAGTGAAACCAAACTTATATTGTAGCCAGTTAATACCAAAGGTTAGAAGTCTTGTTTCTGAAAAAGAAATACTAGAAGTTACGAGAGGTGAAACTTCTTTCATCTTTCCATACATGTTCTCATACCAGAGTCATGGTAGACTTGATATCTTTGTCTCTTCCGAGCAATGGAATACTGGGTGGAATGCCAGTTATTCTAGGGTAAATATGCTTCTTCCTACTTTGTATATTTTTTAAGAATTTTTAATATCTTTATGTTACTTTAGGTTTTCTAACTGACGAATGTTGAAGGAAAGTTGCCTTTAAGAAGGTGCCATTTAATAACTTCGAGCTAGAAAGTGTTAGATATATGGCACGAGAAATTATGATCCTCTGCAAGCTTGATTACCCCAATATCATCAAATTAGAGGGTCTAACTACCTCCAGATTGTCTTGTAGCATGTATCTTGTGTTTGAAGATATGGAACATGATATTTTAGGAATCATGTCATGTTCAAAAGTTCTGTTCAGCCAATCACATGTTTGCTAACTTTTCATAGCATTAGCTTACCAATTGTTCGCGGGTGAAACTCGCGAAAAAGATATTAAGAATGATGCATAGATGGTGATGGTTCAGGTAGGAAAAGGAAAAGAGAACAACTACATGTTCACATGTGAAACTCGTGAAAAAGTGATAGTTATAAACAAAAAGCTAACAGGAAGTATCCCTGCAAGCATAGGAGAGTGTTCTTACTTGACAACTTTAAACCTTAGGAACAACGATCTGTCTGTCTCAGTTATTGCACTTAAATGAAGATGAATTCTCTGGAGGGGTTTCCTTTTTCTTTGAGGAAGGAAGCCACTTTAAATGAGAAGGAGAATTCTACCAAATCGAGAATAAAGAATGCAAGTTCCATTAATATCATTAGATAAGTAGGCTATTCTATGTTTTTTGATGAATTCGATTGGAAGAACATACAAGGTGTAGTGAAGAACCTCGACATTCAGGTTACAACCCAAAACCAAATGAACCAGACAAAATTGAAAGAAATAACACAACAATTAAACAAAAGCTTCACTAACAAACATCCTAAAACAAAAAAAATTAATTTTAATAATATAGGAGACTTAAATATCCTAGTTGGAAAGCAATCAGTTGCGTCTCTGTTTGGTCTTATCTTCGACATCAAATGAATACTCTTACAGGTTTCACCGACAAGTATTTCCGATAAGCTAATTACCGTAAAACCAACCAATGACTAAATCAGCCAAAAAAAACACTGACATGTGCTTTGAAAATCAAGTAGATGACTTCTCAAAAGTCTACGCAAAGTTGTTTCGTTAAACTTTGTTAAATGCAGTGTGTCCTAAGTAAAAAAAAAATATCGACATAGTTAATCCAAGCATGACTAATATTCTTTAAAAATGCAGTAAAGCCTAGGGATCTTCAATTTATCAAAATATAAGTAATTGTGTACTTTATTATATTTACCCTGTGATGTGTTGTTCTTCTAACCATTTCTCTGTTTGTATAAAACTAAGATTTCTAGAATAGAAGATGTGGAAGGTGGTGGAACTATGTTTTTGGAATAGAAAATGGAAGGCAGTGGACCTTCAAAACACGCGGCAAACACAAACACTAAAAAATAAACTAAATAAAAATTTAAGTAGAAGGTGATAATTTATAGCAAAGAGAACATTGAAAAACATATAAATCCAACATATCCAGCAAAAAATGCACCTCCGGTAAGGAAGATTTGCAAATCTTAATTGCAATAGCTCAGATTGAAAGGAAAACCCACAATATTCATGAAAGAAAATGGGGTGTACCTTTCCCTAGTTCTTGGAATGATTAGACCTCTCTTGAACATAAGAATAAGATTTTTGGAATGGAAGATGTGAAAGGCGGTGGATCTACATTTTTGGAATTGAAGATGTGGAAGGCGGTGGACCTTTCTAATACGGGGAAAGCACAAACTCTAACAAATCAACTAAATAAAAATTAAACCTTAAGTAGAAGAAGGAGAACATTAAAAAACATATTAATCCAACAAATCCAGCAAAAAATGCACCTCTAGTAAGTAAGGTTTGCAAATATAAATAGCAACACTTCAGATTAAATGGAAAACCAAAAATATTCATTAAAGAAAAAGGGGGAAAGAGGTGTACATTTTCCTTGTTGTTGAAAGGAGTAGACCTCTCTAGAACATAAAACAAAGATTTTTGGAATGGAGATGTGGAAGGCGGTGGATCTAAATTTTTGGAATAGAAGATGCGGAAGGCAGTGGACCTTCGAAACACGTAGAAAGCACAAACACTAACAAATTAACTAAGTAAAAATTAACTTTAAATATAAGGTTGTAATTTACAGTAAAGAGAACATTGAAAAACATATAAGTCCAACAAAAAAACGCACCTCCGATAAGGAAGATTTGCAAATCTAAATAGCAACACTTCAGATTGAAGGGAAAACCCACAATATTCATGAAAGAAAACGGGGGTTAAGAGGTGTACCTTTTCCATGTTGTTGGAAAAAGTGGATCTCTGTAGAACATAAAACTAAGATTTTTGGAATGGAATATGTGGAAGGCCGAGGATCTACATTTTTGGAAAGGAAGATGCGGAAGGTGGTGACCCTTCGAAACATGCGGCAAGCACAAACTCTAACAAATCAACTAAATAAAATTTAACTTTAAGTAGAAGGTGGTAATTTATAGCAAAGAGAACATTGAAAAACAAATAAATCCAGCAAAAAATGCACCTCCAATAAGGAAGATTTGCAAATCTGAAAAGCAACACTTCAGATTGAAAGGAAAACCTACAATATTCATGAAAGAAACGGGGAAAAGAGGTGTACCGTTTCCTTAATGTTGGAAGGACTAGACCTCTCTGAAACATAAAACTAAGATTTCTAGAATGGAAGATGTGGAAGGCAGGGAATCTAAATTTTTGGAGTAGAAGATCTGGAAGGCAGTGGACCTTCGAAACAAGTGGCAAGCACAAACACTAACAAATCAACTAGACAAAAATTAACTTCAACTATAAACTTGTAATTTATAGCAAAGAGAACATTGAAAAAAATATAAATCCAACAAATAACGCACCTCCGATAAAGAAGATTTGCAAATCTTAATTACAACAATTCAGATTGAACGGAAACCCCACAATATTCATGAAAGAAAATTGGGGATATAGGTGTACCTTTTCCTTCTTACTGGAAGAAGTAGACCTCTCTGGAGCATAAAACTAAGATTTCTAGAATGGAACATGTGGAAGGCGGGGGATCTACATTTTTGGAACAGAAGATGTGGAAGGCAGTGGACCTTCGAAACACGCAGCAAGCACCAATATAAACAAATCAACTAAATAAAAAGGAGCTTTAAGTAGAAGGTGGTAATTTATTGCAAAGAGAACATTGAAAAACAGATAAATCCAACAAATCCTGCAAAAAAGACACCTCCATAAGTAAGATTTACAAATCTAAATAGCAACACTTCAGACTAAAAGGATAACCAACAATATTCATGAAAGAAAATGGAGGAAAGAGGTGTACCTTTTCCTTGTTCTTTGAAGGAGTAGACCTATCTAGAACATAAAACTAAGATATTTGGAATGGAAGATATGGAAGGCAGTGGATCAAAATTTTTTAAATAGAAGATGCAGAAGGCGGTGGACCTTTGAAACACGCAGCAAGCACAAACAATAACAAATAAACTAAATAAAAATTAACTTTTAGAAGAAGGTGGTAATTTATAAAAAGGTGAACATTAAAAAACATATAAATCCTAAAAATCCCGCAAAAAAAGCATCTTCGGTAAGGAAGATTTGCAAATCAAAATAGAAACACTTCAGATTGAAAGGAAAACCCACAGTATTGATGAAAAAAAATAGGTAAAAGAGGTGTACCTTTTCATGGTTGTTGGAAGGTTTCACGACCCAGACCGTCGTGATTGGCACCCACACTACCACTCTGGTGGGAGAACCACTACTACAGCCCAAACCAAAAACTAAAGTATTTAAGTTACGGAAGCAAGTTAAATACTAAGGAAATAAATAGGGAGTTTTCATAAACTCCAAACAAAAGTCTAATAACTTAACAAAAATGCGGAAATACTACCTAGAACCTGAAAGTCAATGTACCAAAACATCTAAAAATGATCCAAAAGTCTAAAAAAGAAGGGTTACAACCCCAAACTAACGAACTAACAACTAACTAGAAAAGTCTAAGTCCAAAATGTGGACATAGACGGAAAGAGAACTCATGGCAGCCCGAACGAAGTAGCTCACCCTTGAATTGAACGATCACTGATCTTCTAAACCAGGTTTGTCAATAGCCACCTGAAGATGCCATGTGCTCAACAAAGAAAGAGCAAGTGTCATATCAGTAAACAACCATAGTGTACTGGTCGGATGACACGACTATCCCACTAAGTGTAACATACATAAGTCAATACAAAAATATAACACAAGCATATACCGAATATAGAGAATATCAACAACATTAAGAACAACAACGCATTTCACATTTCTCAAGCTACACAATTATGTTAATTCATTGGTCCTCTCATGGAACCCAAACCAAAACAGTTAGCATACCGGAACGTGGTACCCGATCCAATGTTTATGTCGAAACGTGGCAACCGATCCAATAATTATGTTGGAACATGGCAACCGATCCAAGTTAGGGTGTCAGAACGCAACACCCGATCCATTCAACAAGTCACAATCACAAACACAATCACAAAGTACATTCTCATAATCATACAATCAAGTAATGATTTCATGGCATACCATTATTCAATATCTTCATTTACAACGAGTGTGATCAAATATGCAACATTCACAAACATACATGTATCATAATGGAGCAAGAACAAACATACATCACACAATCATAGAATCACAACCATTACGTACCTCAAAACAAGCTTGAAACCCTAAGAAACTTGATTCTTCCCTTTTCGGATTCGTTCTGCTTGTTCTTCGTCTACAAACAATCAATATAATAAGGGAATCAATAAACAATCACTAATTACCAAGATTACTAACAATTCTAACAACCTTAGATCATACACATGATCCCAAGTATCCAAATTAGGGTTGTTTCCACCATAAATTCTAGATCAAAATCCTCCCCCATCGATAATTACCCATTAGATTACGTTCTACAGATCGAAAATGGATTCGGGGAGTTAAAATCTTACCTTTAGCCTTAGGAATGGTGAAAAACTATCAAGAATCACTTGGGGTTCGTTCCTTAGCTCTAAAAACCAAAAAGTGCAGAATAAAGACGTTTTGGGATTTATTTACGACTTTAAGTCACGTCGGTCCCACTATAGCGGTCCTTACTCCACTACAACGGCCCCACCAGAGCAACCAAAATCACAGGCAAAGCAGCTTGTACGAAATAGTGAGCTATTTTAATAAATACAAGACCCCCATTTCACAACACACCTTCAACCAATGACACAAAAAAATACCATTTACACTAAGATCAATTCCAGGAGTTCTACTTGCCCGAATTAAGTTTTGTAAAGTAGTAAGGATTCTTTATTGATTTATCTATCTACTCATGTGATCAAATTGACAATTAGATCACCCAATTGCTACAAGATTTCCGTGGACCTTATAGACTCCGATTTCGTCTAATTCTGGACTAGGTTGGAAAAATTCAAATACTACAAAAGTGTTTTCCAGCCCAAAATGGTTCCCCGTTGGCTTTTCTATAATGACGGGGACATGTCATTACAATAGATACTAATTTAACCATCACTTATCCCGAAGTGACAAAACATAGGAAAAATAGGCTAAGGAAGGAATGAAGTAGTACTTGAATTGACGAACAATTGGGGATACTTGTCTCTTATGTCCCTCTCGGTTTCCCAAGGAGCTTCCTCGACGGGACGATGCTTCTATTGAACCTTCACGGACTTAATATCCTTGGTCCTCATCTTACGCACATCACGATCAAGAATTACAATCGGTTCCTCCTCATGTTGGAGGTCTTTGTCTAACACAATTGAGTCCCATTTAATGATTTAATCCCCGTCACCATGATATCTCTTTAGCATGGACACATGAAATACTGGATGAACTCCCAATAGGTTAGGAGTTAAATCCAATTTATACGCTACCGGTCACACACATTCAAGAATCTCAAATGGACCAATGAATCTAGGACTAAGCTTGCCCTTCTTACCAAATCTCATCACCCCTTTCATAGTTAACGCCTTAAAAAGAACATTCTCACCAGTCTGAAAAGTCATATCTCTTACCTTATGGTTTGCATACTTTTTCTATCTACTCTGGGCTGCTATGCTTGAATGCTCCTCACCTTATCTTGAGCATCCTTCACTAAATCCACCCCCAAAGGTTTCACATCTCCGTCCTCGAACCATCCTATGGGTGATCTACATCCCCTCCCATAAAGTGCTTCGAATGGTTCCATATCAATGTTGGAGTGATAACTATTATTATAAAATAATTCACACAAAAGGTAAGAACTTATTCCAATGCCCGCCAAAATCAATCACTCATTCCCTCAACATGTCTTTTAACACTTGAATAGTCCTTTCTGACTGTCCGTCCATCTGTGGATGGAAGGTTGTACTAAAAGTGAGTTGTATGCCCAATTAATCATGTAATTTCCTCCAAAACATGGAGGTAAACTGCGTACCACAATCTGAGATGATAGAAAGGGGCACCCTATGCAACCTCACTATCTCTTTCATATACACCTTAGACAATTGTTCAACATTGTAATTTATTCTTACCAGAATAAAATGGGCTAACTTAGTCAATATATCAACCACTACCAAAATAGAATCAAATTTCCCTAAAGTCTTGTGAAGTCCAACAACAAAATCCATGGCTATCCTCTCCTACTTCTATTCCAAAATTGGCATTCATTAAAGCAACCATGCAGGCCTTTGATGTTCATACTTCACTTGTTGAAAATTTTGACACTTAGCCCCAAACTCCGTTATATCTTTCTTAATGACCGGCCACCAATAAATTCGCTTCAAATCTCGGTACATCTTGGTCACACCCGGATGAATAGAATATCGTGAACCATGAGACTCTGCCAACAATTTCTGAATCAAGTCATCTACTCTAGGAACACATATTCTCCCTTTAAAATTGAGCACACCCTCTGCATCAAGAGTGGTCTCTTATGTCTTAGCAATCGTAGTCTTCTTCTTAAGTTCATTCAAATTTTCATCCTCAAATTGTTTGGCCTTGATCTCCTCAATGAATGTGGCCCTTACTTCAATACTAGCTAACACCCCACCTCTTTCTGAGATGACCAATTGCATGAACTTAGACTCTAAGGTCTGAATTTCCTTAGCCAAAGGTCGCTTCGTTACACCTAAGCTAGCTAAACTACCCATATTCACCGCTTTTCGACTCAAAGCATCTGCCACTACATTAGCCTTACCCGGATGGTATTGCATGGTGACATCATAATCTTTAATCAACTCCATCCACCTTCGTTGTCTCAAATTCAGATCCTTTTGAGTGAACACATGCTGCAAACTACGATGATCGGTAAATACTTGACACCATAGAGGTATTTTCGCCAGATCTTAAGAGCAAACACTACTGCTGCCAACTGTAAATCATGCGTTCAATAATTCCTCTCATGCACCTTCAATTGACGTGAGGCATAAGCTATAACATTCTTATCCTACATCAACACAACACCCAACCCAGAATGTGAAGCATCACAATAAACAATAAAGTCTTTACCTTCCACTAGTAATGCTAAGATAGGTGCGGTGATCAAGAGAGTCTTGAGCTTTTGGAAGCTCTCATCACACGTTTCAGTCTATTCAAAGGGTACCTCCTTTTTAGTCAAAATTTTCAAGTGAGTGGCAATAGAAACAAAGTTCTTCACAAATCGACGATAGTAGCTAGCGAGCCCGACAAAGCTCCTAACTTCCGTCACAGAGCTAGGCTGAACCCAATTCTTAACCGCTTCAGTCTTTTGGGGATGTACCATTACCCCTTGTTTTGAAACTACATGCCCCAAAAATGTTACCGAAGTCAACCAAAAGTCACACTTAGAAAATTTAGCATACAACCTTTACTTCCCAAGAACACCCAGGACAATACGAAGATGGTCGGCATGTTCTTCCTCACTTTTCGAATAGACCAAAATATCATCAATAAAGTCTATAACAAACTAATCAAGGAATGGTATGAACACCACATTATCAAACTCATGAAAGTTACAGGCGCATTGGTCAAACCAAAAACTCATAGTGCCCATAGCGAGTTCTAAACGTCATCTTGGGCACATCCTCAGGCCTAATTTTCAAATGATGGTAGCTAGATTTTAGATCAATCTTAGAGAAAACTGATGCACCTTGCATTTGATCAAAAAGATCATTTGTTCGAGGCAAATGGTACTTGTTTTTAATAGTGACCCTATTCAATTGCCGGTATTCTATACACATTTTCATACTACCATCATTTTTCTTAAAGAACAAAACTGGAGCACCCCATGGGGAAGCACTAGTACGAATAAATCCCTTATCAAGAAGTTCTTGGATTTGAGCCTTAAGCTCCCTCAATTCTACCGGAGCCATGCGATATGGAGGGATGAAAATGGGACGAGTTCCAGGTTCTAAATCAATGCAAAAATCTATATCTCTATCCGGGGGAATACCATGCAAATCATTAGGAAATACTTCTCTAAATTCCGACACAAATAGGAATAGACTTAATAGATGGAGACTCAACCTCAACATCTCAAATATGAGCAAAATAAGCCAAACAACCCTGCACTACTAGTTTCCTAGACCGAATGGAGGATATAATCTTGGCTTGCTTAGGCTTGTGCACCCCTTCCCACTCTAATTTTCCCCTTCCCAAAATTTCTAGAGTCACAGACTTAGTATTACAATTAAGCACAACATAATAGGGGGACAACCAAGTCATGCCTAAGATTATGTCAAAGTCAGTCATATCCAAAATCACCAAATCAACCCAAGTTTGATAACCCATAAAAAAATTAGAACAAACACGATAGACATAGGTGACTATGATAGACTTTCTAACAGGGGTAGAAACATGGATGGGGGCATCAAGAATATCATAAATCATAGCAAATTCTGAGGAAAATCTCACGGATATATATGAATAAGTAGAACTCGATCAAATAACACAGTAGTCATCTGGTGACAGACAAGAATAGTACATGTGATCACTGTGTTAGATGCCTCTGCCTCATTCTTGCCTGGAAAGGCATAACACTAAGCCCTATCATCCTGACGAGCTACTTCCCTACCTGGCTGCACTATACCTCTGCCTGCATTACCATTTCCTCCACCCCCACAGCCTCGACGACTACCTCCTCACCAACCTTACGTCCTCTACCATTATTACCATTCCCCGTGGGTACCATTTCTCTAGATGGCTGCTGCGTGGAATCCAACACACGTGTGTGGGGACAATCTCTCCTCATATGCCCAGGTTCTCCACAATTGTAATAAGTACGATCAAATGATGGTTTGCTGCCTATCAAAGGCGCGACTCCCTTGCTATCCTGAATCAAATTATGAGATAGAGTTCCTATGTAATTACCTGTAGTGGTGGGCACATCGGGCTGAATTGGGCTGGCTGGAAGTGTTGGCCTTCCTGATCCTATGTACTAAGAACCTTGAAAGTTACCTGAGTTCTTGGCCCTTTTTGCCAATGCCTTAGCCTGAACGTCTCGCCTCACCCCCTCCACTTTAATAACAAAGTCTGTCACCTCATTAAAGTTTCTTCCTACAGAAGTCATATGAACAGATAACACCTGCAACTCAAAATTTAATCCCATAATATATAAACAGATTCTCTCTTCCTCTGTAGTCACCAACAGCATAGCATATCTAGATAAAGAATGCAACTTAGCTTCATAAACAACAACAAATATACCACCTTGTTCCAAATCCATAAACTCATCTTTCTTATGATCTCTCAAAGTTCTAGGCATATATTTCTCCAAGAATAGAGCATGAAACTGAGTCCAAGTGAGTGGTGGTAAAACTGAAGATCTGCACTCCATATAAGCTCTCTATCACTACTTGGCCTCACCTTGAAGTTGAAAAGTCACGAACTCTACCCCATGCTGATGGAAAATTCCTAATTTATGAAGCCTCTCATTGCAGTCTAAGATAAACTCATAAGCATCCTCACTCTCAGAACCAAGAAATACGGAAGGCTTTAGCTTGAAAATCTTAGTCAACATTTCATGCTCATTACGAGTCATAACAGATCCCACCAAAAGACGGAAGAAAGCATCAGCACCTACGTTTTCACCCACCTTGGGAGTAATGATAGCAATGGGGGGATTAGCGGGAGCTTGAGTTGCTTGAACAGATGAAAGCACTCTAGGACCAACCAATCCTTTCTAAAATGACATGATATGTTGAGCTAACACTGGGTCGATTGGAGGAATACCTGTAGTTTCAGTCGGCACCTCTTACTCTTGTCCAACCTCCTCAACATTTTCAACCTCAATATCCTCCTCTATCTGTTCATTATGCACAAGAGGGGCCTCTTTTTGGGAATTAATTTCAATGGGTACCCCATCTCTAGCAGGCACCACTCTTCCTCAGCCTCTACCCCAAGCTCTTCTTCTACCCCTACCTCGATCGTGCGCTCTGGTACCAACTTTGTCACGACCCAGACCGTTGTGATTGGCACTCACACTACCACTCCGGTGGGAGAACCACTACTACAGCCCAACCCAAGAAACTACACCAAAAACTAAAGTATTTAAGTTATAGAAACAAGTTAAATACTAAGGAAATAAATAGGGAGTTCTCATAAACTCCAAACAAAAGTCTAACAACTTAATAAAAATGCGGAAATATTACCTAGAACCTGGAATCCAATGTACCAAAACATCTAACAATGATCCAAAAGTCTAAACAAGAAGGGTTACAACCCCAAACTAACAAACTAACAACTAACTAGAAAAGTCTAGGTCCGAAATGTGGACATATACGAAAAGAGAACTCATGGCAGCCTGAACGAAGTGGCTCACCCTTGAATTTGAACGATCACTGATCTTCTAAGCAAGGTCTGTCAATAGACACCTGATGATGCAATGTACTCAACAAAGAAAGAGCAAGTGCAGTATTAGTACACAACCACAGTGTACTGGTAAGATCAAACAGCTATCCTTCTAAATGTAACTTGCATAAGTCAATGCAACAATATAATCACATGCATAGACCGAGTATATACAATATTAATAACATTAAGGACAACAATGCATTTCACATTTCTCAAGCTACACAATTATGTCAAATCATTGGTCCTCTCATGGAACCCAAACCCAAATAGTTACCATACCAAAACGTGCTACCCGATCCAATGTTTATGCCAGAACGTGGCAAACAATCCAAGTTAGTGTGTCAGAATGCAACACCCGATCCAATCAAAAAGCCACAATCACAATCACAAAGTACATTCTCATAATCAAACAATCAAGTCATTATTTCATGGCATACAATTATTCAATATCTTCATTTACACGGAGTGTGATCAATATTGCAACATTCACTTACATAAATGTATCATAATGAAGCAAAAACAAACATACATCACACAATCATAGAATCACAACCAGCACCTACCTCGAAACAACCTTGAAACCCTAAGAAACTTGATTCTTGCCATTCTAGATTCGTTCCGCTTGTTCTTGGTCTACAAACAATTAATATAATACGACAATCAATAAACAATAACTAATTACCCGAATTACTAACAATTCTAACAACCCTAGATCATACCCATGATCCCAAGTACCCAAATTAGGGTTGTTTCCACCATAAATTCTAGATCAAAACTCTCCCCCAACGATAATTACCCATTAGATTACGTTCTACGAATTGAAAACGGATTTGGGGAGTTAAAATCTTACCTTTAGCCTTAGGAATAGTGAAAAATAGTCAAGAATCTCTTGGGGTTCGTTCCTTAGTTCTAAAAATAGAAAAGAGCAGCATAAAGACGTTTTGGTGTTTATTTTTGACTTTAAGTTGCGTCGGGCTCGCCACAGCGCTCCTCACCTCGCTATAGCGGCCCAGCCAGAGCAACCAAAATCTTTACCAAAGCGGATTGCACGAAACAGTGATCTATTTTAATTATTTTTTCACAACACACCTTCAACCAATGACACTCATAATATACCATTTATGCTAAGATCAATTTCGGGAGTTTCACTTGCACGAATTCAAATCCGTAAAATTGTACGGATTCCTTAACGACTTATCTATCTACTCATGTGATCAAATTCATAATTAGATCATCCAATTGCTACCAGATTTACCTGGACCTCACAGACTCTGATTTTGTCCAAATCTGGACTAGGTTGGAAAAATCCACATACTACGAAAAAGTTCTCCGGCCCAAAATTTTTCCCTGTTGGCTTTTCTATAACGACGAGAACAAGTCGTTAAAGAAGGAGTAGACCTATCGGGAACATAAAACTAAGATTTTTAGAATGGAAAATGTGGAAAGCGGTGGATCTACATTTGTTTTAATAAAACATGTGGAAGGCTGTGATCCTTCGAAACACGTGGCAAGCACAAACACTAACAAATCAACTAAATAAAAATTAAATTTGAGTAGAAGGTGGTAATTTATAGAAATGACAACATTGAAAGACATATAAATCCAACAAATCCAGAAAAAAACACACATCTGGTAAGTAAGATTTGCAAATCCAAATAAGAACACCTCAGACTAAAAGGAAAACCAACAATACTCACGAAAGAAAATGGGAGAAAGGGGTGTACCTTTTACCTGTTGTTGGAAGGAGTAGACCTCTCTAGAACATAAAACTAAGATTTTTGAAATGGAAGATGGGGAAGGAGGTGGATCTAAATTTTTGGAATAGAAGATGTGGAAGGCGGTGGACCTTTGAAACACACGGCACGCACAAACACTAACAAATCAACTAGAAAAATTAACTTTAAGTAGAAAGTGGTAATTTATAGCAAAGAGAACATTGAAAAACATTTAAATCAAACAAAAATGCAACAAAAAATGCACCTTTCTTAAGGAACATTTGCAAATCTAAATAGAAACACTTCATATTGAAAGGAAATCCCAAAATATTCATGAAAGAAAACGGGGAAAGGAGGTGTGCCTTTTCCTTGTTGTTGGAAGGAGTAGACCTATTGGAAACATAAAACTAAGATTTTTTGAATTGAAGATGTTGAAAGCTATGGATCTACAGTTTTTGAATAGAAGATGAGGAATGCAGTGAACCTTCAAAAAACGCAACAAGCACAAACACTAAGAAATCAACTAAATAATAATTAACTTTAAGTAGAAGGTGGTAATTTATAGCTTAGAGAACATTGAAAAACATATAGATCCAAAAAATCTAGCAGAAAACGCACCTTTGATAAGGAAGATTTTGAAATCTAAATAACAACACTTCAAATTGAAAGGAAAACCCACAATATTCATTAAAGAAAACATGGGAAAGAATTGTACCTTTTCTTTGTTGTTGGAAGGAGTAGACATCTCTGGAACATAAAACTAAGATTTGTGGAATGGAAGATGTGGAAGGCGGTGGATCTACTTTTTTGGGATAAATGATGTGGAAGGCAGTGGATCTTCAAAGCACGCGGCAAGAACAAATATTAACACATCAACTAAATAAAAATTAACTTTCAGTAGAAGGTGGTAATTTCTAAAAAAGAGAACATTGAAAAACTTATAAATCAACCAAATCCAGCAAAAATGCACCTCCGGTTACGAAGATTTGCAAATCTAAATATCAACACTTCAGATTGAAAGGAAATCCCACAATATTCATGAAAGAAAACGAGGGAAAGAGGTGTACATTTTCCTTGTTGTTGGAAGGAGTAGACCTCTCTGGACCATAAAATTGAGATTATTTGAATGGAAGATGTGGAAGGCGACAAATCTACATTTTTGGAATAGAAGAGATGGAAGTCATATGAACTTAAAACTAAAATTAAAAATGTCCTTTCTACTGTCCTTCTTCTTCTTCTTCTTCTTCTTCTTCTTCTTCTTCTTCTTCTTCGTCTTCTTCTTCTTCTTCTTCTTCTTCTTCTTCTTCTTCTTCTCCTTCTTCTCCTTTTCCTTCTTCTTCTTCTTATCCTTCTCCTGCTCCTCCTCCTTCTTCTTCTTATCCTCCTACTTCTTCTTCTCCTTATTCTTCTTCTTCTCCTTCTTCTCCTTATGCTTCTTGTTCGTCACCTTCCCTTTTTCCTCCTCCTTCTCCTCCCCCTCCCCCTCCTTCTTCTTCTTCTTCTTCCTCGTCCTCCTCTTCTTCCTCCTCCTCTTCCTCTTTTTCCTCTTCCTCTTCTTCCTCCTCCTCTTCCTCTTTTTCCTCTTCCTCTTCTTCCTCTTCCTATTTCTCTTCCTCTTCACGTTCCTCTTCTTCTTCTTTTTCTTCTTTATTTTTTTCATACCCAATTTCCATCCACCCCAGCACACCTCCACCAAAATCATCTCCCCCACCCCTCATCATATCCTATTCCTCCTCCTTCTCTTCTTTCTCCTCTTCCTCATCATCTTCTTCCTTTTCTTCTTCTTCTTCTTTATTTTTTTCATACCCAATTTCCATCCACCCCACTACACCTCCACCAAAATCATCTCCCCCCACCCGTCATCATATCCTATTCCTCCTCCTTCTCTTCTTTCTCCTCTTCCTCATCATCTTCTTCATTTTCTTCTTCTTCTTCTTTATTTTTTTCATACCCAATTTCCATACACCCTACTACACCTCCACCAAAATCATCTCCCCCCACCCCTCATAATATCCTATTCCTCCTCCGCCTCCTCTTCTTTCTCTTTCTCTTCCTCTTCCTCTTTCTCTTTCTCTTCCTCTTCCTCTTCCTCTTCCTCTTCCTCTTCTTCTTCTTCTTCCTCTTCTTCTTCTTCTTCTTGATTTTTTTCATACCCAATTTCCATCCACACAACTACACCTCCACCAAAATCATCTCCCACACTCCTCATCATATCCTATTTTAATGTTTATTCAATTTCACCATTTTTATTGTATTTGATTTTTCTCTTCGATTTTCTTGGTTTTTGATAAAATTGATGATTACGTTTAAAAAATAAAATATAATTATAGATTTGTTGGTAAGGGGTGGATAAGAAGTGTGGATTAAAGGAGGTATAACAGAAAAAATTGATATTGACAATGAAAGTAGTGATATTTGGTTGTGGATTTGTACCTTTTGATGGTGATGATGTTATTTTGGAGATGAGTTTGTTTATCGGTGTCAAATTTTGTGGTGGATCTTTATAATTTTTGTGGGGGATAATGATGTATGATTTCAATGGTGGATTTGATCGTAGATGCTGAATTTGTGGTGACTATTTTGATTTTCTTGGTGAAATATATAGATTTGATAGTACTATGCCGGCAATGGTAGTGGTTTCATTTTGGTGTTCATTGAAAAAGAAACAATTGAATGACATGGAGAATTTTAGTCAATATTTGACATGACATCTGATGTGGCAGTGACATGGCATTGATGTGGCACAAAGGTGATACACCTCCCATTGTGAGAGTGGTGCTACACGTCTCATGGGGTAAAAAATTCACTATTTAGTAGCAGATGTGTTAATAGGTCACCATATTAGTATAAGCATGTAACTGACTTTTCAAAACTAGTTTGGAGGTAAATTTATGTCATTTCCATAGTTCTTATTAATCTATTGTTAATGTTCAACACTTGAGTTGCCTCTCTTGGCCAGTTGAATGTTTTTCTAAATATTTTGTGTTAATTACTTTGAGACTTTTGAGAAACCTTTACTTTTGAGTTAATATATTGTTGAGTTAGTCTTCCGCTGAGTTTTGAGCCAGGCCAAGGTTTTGCTTGGGGATCAGAAATGGTTCTCGAGTGCCGGTCACGCCCAAATTGTCGGCTCGAGGCGTGACATTCATATAGAAATAGATTTTCTAGTCTTAGTTTAATTTGGTTGTTTACTATTATAAATACGGATATTGTTAGTTATTTTCAATATAGAGGAACACACACAAATATAGAGAAACATATAGAACTTTTGAGTTTATAAATAAAATATCCTCCTTCAAATTGATATCAGATCCTGTAAACGATCTTAAAGTTTCTGTTGCTGGCAGGCGGTTATGACCCATATATGTCCCCCGTCTAGCCAATGATCATGTAGACAAAAGATAGATGAATAATATATGCATGAAAAGAACATGATAAGAGGAAAGAATTACAAAAATATTGTAGATTTAAAGAAGTCCAACCAAGCACAAGAAGAAGAAACTCTTCTCTAAATTAAAAGTTAGAGAAAGTAAAAAAAAAAAGAGTTGCTGGGAAGGGCATCAATGAGAGTTCGAGAGAGAGTGTTCCAACAACAAAAAATTTAAAAAAAAACACAAAAAGAAAAGGAGTTATGGGAAGGGCATCATCGAGAGTTGGAGAGAGCAACACCAAAATAATAGAAAAAAAAAAACAAAGAAGAGAGTTGATGGGAAGGGCATCAGTGAGAGTTGGAAAGAGAGTGTTCCAACACAAAAAAAAATAAAAAAATAGAAAAGGCGTTGGTGGGAAATGCATCAACCTTGGATGTTGGACATAAGTGCTCCAACACAACCAAGAGAAAAAATATCAAAAGTTGGAGAGAAAGTGCTCCAACACTTGAAAGTTGGAGAGAAGTGCTCCAACACAACCAAGAAAAAAATATCGTGAGTTAAAAAGAAAGTGCTCTAATACTTGGAAGTTGGAGAAAATGTGTTTCGACACACCCAATAAAAAAAATGAGAATTGAAGAGAACTACTCCAACAATTGAGGATTGAAGAGAAGTTTTTCAATACAGCCCCAATGACAAGAAAAAAATTGAGGATTGAAGAAAGTGTTTTTCAATACAACAAGAATGACAAGAAGAAAGAGGCAAGAGTATATAACTTTTAATCACAGGAGAATGTTGAAAATAATAATTCAAAGTTGGAGTAGGAATCCTGAGTTATTTAGGATTTGTTATTTTCATATTTATTTAATTAATGTCTAGTTAAGATTTGTTTTTCCTAGTTCATATAGGAATATATTTTTTAGTCTTAGTTTAGTTTGGTTGTTTACTATTATAATTAGGGATATTGTTAGTCATTTTCAATATACAAGAACACACACAAATATAACTTTTGAGTTTATAAATAAAATATCCTCCTTCAGGCTAGTATTTTTTTGTGAATTTTTATGTTTACATTATCTGTTGATTTTGATATTTTTTCCTTGTATTCTAATCGATTTTAATGATATTTTTGTTGCTATTTTTTGTGTTCTCCCTTTCTAAAATTGCTACTGCTTATTTTGCATATTTAATTAAAGCATTTCTCTATTTCTGTTAATAGACCAGTGATCGATAAATTGACCACTACAAATTATTTTTGTTTATAACATTGTCTGACACTATAAGCAGACGCAAATCTAAAATTTAAAGTTGATGAGTTTGATCTTTAAATTTCTTAGTTGTTGAACTCGCTACACTTCAAAAATATGTGTTCAAATTAAATTTTTGTTGACATTTTGATGGACTCGTACACAAGACACGTAGTCTTGCTGAACACATTTAATTTCAAGTTCATAGGATGCCACTGCTTGTCTGCTTAATTTCACAAGCAGTTTGAGCCAATCGATAGATCCAACTATAATATTTAATATATTTTTTTTCTTTAAAATACTTTTTCACTCACCAACTGAACAGAAAAAAAACATAATCCAGGGAAAAAAATATAAAAAGTAAAATAAAACACACTGTAAGGGCAAAATAAAATCGATAAAAGTTAAATTGTTTCCAAAGCTCGAAAGATGTCACATTCTTCTTAAATAAGAGTAAATAAAAATGTAACAATGTCAAAATATTGCAAATATGTTTGCAAATATTGTAGCAAACACAAGTCGTCTGACTAATCATCATCTTCAGATAAGTAATCACGACTTAACTTATGATAAGGGTTTGAGAAATAAGTTATCTCGTGATCATAAACTCATTCAATAGGTTCCAAGACAATTGATCCATATGCTTTCAATAATTTTAAGAAACACACTTCTTTGATCTCATACAGATACAATTCCTTCTGATCATCTAGTCTCTGTTCTCCCACAAATAGATCCATATTATGAAGTGAGTAGACAACCTTGCTCTCAATAATAGTTTTAACATCACGAACACATAAGGTAGCCTTGACTTTTATTTGTCTGATTCCATGAGTTCGCGTTATGAAAAAGATAACAGACACGTTCAGAACATCTACTCTCTCTAAAGATTGGCAATACTTCTGGACTTCTATCAACATCGTTGTTTATGATACCGAGGAGTATGGTCGTTTATATAGATAGCTCTGTACTGCACAAATTTATTTCCTTCACAGATAATGTACTACCTCTCCTTAGCCATTGAAATGTTCAGTCTAAAGTTTGTGTTCAGATATGATGATGGTCTGTCATATTTTCCCATAATTGACAAATGGATTGAATTTTCTGTGAATATGAAATTGGAGGATTTACACCTGAATAAATGTTATAGAATTGTTTATCCGACTGGGCATAACCAACCCTATAGCTTGCCAGAAGTTCTCTGTAGTAGTTCATCGATTATAAAACTTAAGTGCAATAATTGTGAATATGAGAAGAATGCGTACTAAATTAAACATCTCTAAAGAGTTTAACGATGAAAAGTTTGTTTATTCGGGATAAACACATTAAACAAATAATGTCAAATTGTCCTAAATTGGAATCATTGAATCCATATGGATTATTTGATTTTCATCGTTTGCACAAAATCCATATAGATTCAAAGATTCCAATTAAGGACAATTTGACATTATTAGTTTAATGTGTTCATCCTGGATTAACAAACTTTCCAGTGTTAAACTCTTCAGATATGTCCAATTTAGTACGCATTCTTCTAATGTTCTGCAATTATTGCAGTTGAGTATTATAATCGATGAACTACTACAAAGAACTTCTGGCAAGCTATAGGGTTGGTCATGATACCCAGTCGGATAAGCAGTTCTATAACATATATTCAGGCATAAATCCTCCACTTTCTTATTCACAACAAATTCAAACCACATGTCAATTACTAAAAAATAAGAAACACCATCATCACATCTGAACATAAAGTTTAGACTATACTTTTTAATGGTAGATCAGCTAAGGAGAGACAGTACATTATCCATTAAGGAAATGAATTTGTGCACAATCAAGATTAATAATGACTGCAATTGATCCATCACGATCATCCTGACATGGATCGGTATTCACTTGAATGTGATACGTGCTTCTTTGAAATTTTTGCTCCATATGTTCAACATTTAACTATTTCTGGGGTTTTAATCATCTAAAAATTTAGCCCAGGGACTTGTTATCTTTGAACCGTGCAAATCTTGATCTCTACTGTGATGAATTAGATGAAATGAATGAACACATAGAGAAAGATCATTTGGCAAGTGTTCGTTGTGCTAATGGGATAATATTGTCATTCTGGTTTACCAAGGTCAGTTATCAGTCCCAAATGTCTCTAGTCTTTTTATGCATATTGTAAATTGAGCTCCTATTTTCTACATTTCAACTTGATTAATTATCTATTCATTCACTTCCTTTTAATTAACTCATATAGTTTTAATTTAGTATGTGAGGTTAAATATTAGTTCCTTTTATTGGTCTAAGCTATAAGGTGTTACAAGAATGGGAAATCACTATTGGTTTAGTTCGTAAGCCATGTAAATAAATGTACTTACCTTTATTCTGCCGCATTCTTCTATTAAGGTGATTTCCAGTTTGGTGTTGGAATAGGTAGACATCTCCTTATTGTTGCTAGAATGCATATGGTTGACAATAAGTTCCTGTATTTAAAAACTTTCCTTCCCCTAGACAACCTCTTAAGTTCGACGTAATTTGGAAAACCTAATGATATTTCCTGATATGCCAGTATGTTTTCAATTCACAATATCTTTATGTCAAATGTATATTTGATCCCTTACAGCCTCCACGACTTCAATTTCATTACTATAGTTGTTAAGCTTACCACCTAACCCAATTTGTCCTTGTTCTGTGTTTCTAGTACCATGCTTATTTTAGGGCAAAGACATTGATTTTCTAGAAGACAAGTACCTCTCGTTTGAACTAAACACATTCAAAGTTCCTTTACAGAATTTGAAGAATGTCAAGGTTATGCCATTTTGTAATTGTACGCGTAGTTTAAATGCAATAAAGCTCCATCAATTCTTGAAGTTCTTACTTGAGCATGCAGTAAATCACGATAAACTTGTTATAGTACCAGAGCATAAGGACTGCAACAGTTGTTCTACTAATACCTCAAATCTAATGAAGCCTTTGTTAGCTTTTCCAATGAGTGCAATTCTTTCTTTCAGACCAATTAGTCATATTGTTTCCTATTCCTAGTTTGTTTCTCTTATTTTTGTTCACATTTTTTTTGTTTTAATAAGGATAACTTGTTATGAAAAATAAATTTTGTGACACCCATCAATTAAAACAAAAAACAATTGATCGTCCCTTAACCTATAGTTTGTGCTTGTTAATGGAAGAGCTAGTTTGCATCTCCCTATACAAGGATGGAATCAACCTTCTTGGGAGTGGACTAGATAATTGGGCGGCCTAGATTGATTATCACTCTTGCTAGCTTGGCTGGAAGTTGATTGAATTACGAGTTATTGTGCTTACTTGGGTTGGGAGCCTTACTTTTGTTTCTTGGGTTTGGATTTGTGGTGCCTTTCTATCTTGTAGACTTAGTTACTCTTTATACTTGTCGAGCTTAAGGGGGTCTATTTGAGTTTCATTTTAACATCTGCATGAGTGTACATTCTAGTCTTATAGGGGTCTAGTTATGTTTTGCCAAGATGTACTTATATTACTTTCAATATGCTCATATGCTTTCTTTTATATCCGTTTTGACCTCCGATGTGTTACCATAACTTTTGTTCTTTCTTAGGCGATTTGGGATTAGGGTTATTCAGGCTGGATACTTCTTGTGATTCCTTGTGATAGGACGTTGATTAACGATGGCTTAATATTGATTGATCTCATATACGACATCCTTTTGGGAGTCAACACAACTCGGGACACTCTTTCTAGTTGGATGGCTTTGAAATGGTCTGTCTAGATGGGCGGCTTTTGTATTTGAGACCTTTTTTAGAGTCGACATGCTCCCATGTCAGTTTTGCTAGTTGGGATAGGAGTGGACTAGCGCTGGGCGACCTAGATTGATTATCATTCTTGCTAGTTGGGCTAGAAGTTGACTGGATTACTAGATATTGTGGTTACTTGGGGTGGGAGCCTAATTTCACGTATCAGGACACTTCATCCAATTCTGAATGTCAATGATCGCTAGTCAATATAATAACCCAATTAAATGAATTGGGGTCAAATCCCACATGGAGTGGTACGTTTTTTAGAATCAATAGGAAAGTATGAATATGATCAAATCAATCATAAAAATAGATATTTACGAATAAAAACATAATTCAAATTAAGGGGGTGACATGAATGTCAAATAAGAGGGGGTTTTGGTTTGAAATTATCAACTACAAATGCAATAAAGAAAAAATAACAATATTGAGACGGGTTTTTGGGATGTGATTCGATTATAGGCTAATGTAGATAAATGGGTAATTGCAACTATTAGACAACAGTTGTATATTAGTGAATAAGCTAGACTATAGAGGGGATATACTTTCTCTCGAATACTCTGCCAAGAATCAAGTCTGTTTCTCTCGAACAACAACACACAGCAAAATAAGAACAACCTGCGATTTAGTCCATTCACTCTCTTGAGGTGAATGTGTGGAAAAGGATTCGCTCTCTCGAGCTGAACCCATGATAACCCAATACCCACAAACCATCAATCAATAATCTTGGTTTTAAAACCTCTCTCTCGAGCAAGCGAAAAAACCGAAGGTAGAATTACATTTGCAAGTACAATTCCTCAAATTAAACCACAATTACCTATTGAAATCACTTTTAAACAACATTTAGACTAACAATTAGCAATACCTATAAACTAAATTAGCCCATAATCACACCCCAAGAATTGGGGTTTTAGCTAGACATCATAAAAAGATATAAATCGTTACCAAATTATGTTTCCATCAACTGGGTAAGATTAATTTCGTCTTTACAAAAGTCCAAATTGAAGAATCTCAAAGACCCACTTCCAATTTCTCAAAAATGAAAAACTTCAATTCTTCAAAGCTAAGGAAAAATATTCTCAATACTCATAGTTCAATGTAAGAAACTCAAAAATATTTCTTAAGATTAAAATCTGCTCCAAAACTTAATGTTTGAAACTGTATTTATAGTCGCCAAAAATGTGTTGCGAAGGACCATTCGGCGTAGAAAGTTGGGCTCGCAGATTAGCTCGACAATCCGCCCTTTGGTCAGTTCCTTCACCTTTTTGCTTTGGCCTTCAGCATCCTCAAATTCTGTAACTTTGGGTTATACAACACTACATCGCAAAACCACTTGGCGACACACCGACTGCTCCTTTCTCTCTCTGACTTGATTTTCTCCTTCAGGGCTTGATACTCTGGAACTTTAGGTAAGGTAACGGCCATTCGGTGGCTGGCAAAAGGGACTTGGCGATCACCAGACCTTCATTTCTTCGTTCTTTTAGCTACTTTGTTCCTTTTTGCACATTAGTGTCCATGCCTTGTTCCTCAACCCAAATACCTGGAAATCAAGGATTTTGCATCAGTTATTGGCACAAAATGAGCATTTGAGGACACTAAATCTATCCAAATAAATCCCTAAATGAGTCCAAATCTTGGACTCATCAGAGCATGAATTTTGTTTCTTGGGTTTGGATTTGTCGTGTCTTTCTCTCTTGTAGACTTAGTTACTCTTTATATATGTCGGGCTTACAGGGTCTATTTGATTTTCATTTAAACATGTGCATGAGTGTATATATGCTTTTAGGGGTAAGTTAGGTTTAGCTTAGGTGTACTTAGATTTACTTTTGGTATGATCATAAGCTTTCTTTCATATCCGCTTTGACCTCTATTTGTTTCTAGATTATATCTTTTCATATTGTTTTTACCTTTCTTGCTTTGTCTGTAGGTTATGGCTTCAGCGGATGGAAACTTAGTCTATAGTTTCTATGGGTCATTTAATTCTCGATGTTGTTGATCACGGCCACACTATTGAGTAGCTTAGTCATGAGCCCCAAGGAGGCAATGAAAAAACGCCTACAATGATGCCAAAATCTTGAAGTTATTGCTTGATTCAGAGAATTTGGGTATCACACGAGGCAACAACAACGTATTCACCTTCATCCATAGGCAAGGTGACTGAGTTATGTTTCCTAGTTTCTCATAATACTAAGCATGGCCCTAAGAAGTGAGCCATTTTAGATGTGCTTTTTCTACCTACCAAGTAGACTACATAGTCTGCAAATGCAAATCAGACCAGATCAAATGAATCATTTGTAGGATGCGAGAGAACCAAGCTCATCACTCATTTGAGATATCACAAAATCCTTTTGACAGCCTTTAGATGGGATTCTTTGGACATGATGTGAAGCATGAATAGAGTCCAACACTAAATACAATGTTAGGTCCGTTAGCTATTACGTACTGTAGAGATCTGATCATTCCTATATACTTCGTTTCATGTACCAGGACCAAGTTCATGTTTGTCAAGTTTTTTGTTGTTGCAATTGGAGTGTTATTCGTGTTTGCTTCATTCATGTTGAAGTTCTTTAGTAGAGCCTTTATGTACTTCTACTAATAGGTTGAATTGAAAGATGAGGAATGTTTGATTTGAAGCCCCAAGAAGAAGTTGAGCTCTCCCGTCATGCTCATTTAATATTCGTTGCTCATCAGTTGTGCAAAGTCAACCCCATGTTTTGCATATTTAGCTCCAAAGATAATGTCATCTGGATACACTTTAACTATGAGAATATTGGAGCCCTGATTTCGAAGAACAGTGTGTTGTCAATCTTGCCTCTTAAATACCCGTGTGCAAGCAAGAAACTTGATAGGTGATCGCACCATGCTCTTGGGGATTGTTTTAATCCATACAAGGCTTTTCCTCTTTGTACACGTAGTCAGGATGGTCAGAATTTTCAAATTCGGGGGGTTGTTTGACAAATTAAAGAAACTTTGACCACCTAAATAAGAACTGGGTTCTAGTTGAATTTTCAGAGACAAAAATGCAATACAATAAAATAGAGATTTTATCATGGAAAACCTCCTTACTCAAGGGAAAAAAATAACGATCTACCCTCGTAGTATTTTAAACCAAACTTCCCTACTTTCGAAGAGCAAATTTAGATTACAACTCCATAATAAAAAATACAAACTCTAGTAAATCACCTAAATATGTCACTATAACTGTTCAACAATTAACTATAATCATATACTATACTCTTTAAGAAGCCAAACTCACTTGCTGTTACAAAACCTTACAAATTCTCTTTCACTCTCAGTATAATTATCGCTAAACAAAAATTCTAAGATGAACAAATCCAAACTAAGTCTATAAAAAGAAAAACCTAACTGTAGTTCTTCCTTTTTTTGTCATATAATCTTTAGCGTTGCACTGCTCCCGCCACTAAATTATCTCAATTTATGAATTTCAAAAGTTGTTTTTCTCTTTGTCAAAGATCCTTTTATAAGGGCGGATTAAACCCTAATTGAATCCTACAAGGAAAGTAATTATTTTCCTAAATTTTTTTCCTTTCCGGATAAGGAGTCTTCTTCACTATTTTACCTTTAATTAGGAGTGTTTGTCTTCAATGCATTATTTCTTCTTTCCCGTTCTTTTATCTTAGTTCTGGCACAAGCTTGTAAACTGAGTTCCCTTTGTTATTGTGAAAACTTTACTCAAAATATTGTCATGTCATCATTAATTTATTTCTCCTCTGAGGACTCAATTTCTCGAGTATCTATCAACATATATAGAGATTAGTTAGAGAACTCAATATTTTGACCATGTTTCTTTTTAATGTAGTGTTGGAAAATATCAATTATATAGTGATTAGGCTAAATCAATAGAAATTATTTGCATAATGGAAATCAAGTCCTATTAGTTGCAACTCCTGTAAAATAAAAATGGAATGTGGAGATGTGAATAACATTTCATTTAACATAAAGTTGTCTTCATGATGATGTATGTTAGTTTGTCATGTCTCTCCTTATCTTTTATGGATTCAAATATAATTTAAAATTATAAAAATTAAAATAATAATTTTAAACGGATTAAAAAGGAAAATTGGTGTGGAATATTGAAACAAGGGACTATATCTTTTTCAAATGTGTCAGAAGTAAATTATTACGTCAATGATGATTTTACCATGAAATCAGAAACCTATTTAGGATAAATAATCAACTAAGCACCATTAATGACATAATTATCTTGAATGTCTAGATCTCATTATTTAATTAAGTTATATATATTCTTTCTATGATCTGACCAAAAATAGAAAGAAAAAAATGGTCAACTCCATGGCCACTATATAAGTAGTGTGACATCAGCCCTTTCATGAAAATATACGTATGTTCAACAACATCAAAACAAAAAAAATCAAGATTTTGAAAGGGCAACCAAAGTCTACATTGTGCACATATCCTTTATCCTAATTTTATTTCTTAAGTTTTGTGTTTGAATTTTTATGAATAATTTTGTTTACTAAAATACAGAACTTGTAAACTTTAAGTTTAAATGTCTTATTGCTCTTTTTTATGGTTTAAAATCGCTGCAAATTGTAATTATATAGTATTACATGGGATAATCTTAGTAGCATTGCCTACTAAATTTTCACTTTTTTTGGTAAGATCATTCAATTCCTCACCTTAATTGTAATCTACTCCTTAATTTTTCCCTTTCCCGACCCCTAATTTTTAAAACAATAATATATTAATGAATATCATATTTTATCACATTAAAAAAGAGTGGCATGTGATATAACTTTGTTAGTTGGACATTAAAGAAAGAATAAACAAAAAAAAAAGAAACATAAATTGTCTATAGCAATTATAGTTACAGGTAAACTTATTATCGGTATTGATGTGTGATAATTTTCACCTCTTTTTAGCCCTGTGTTGTTTCTCAACAAAAGAGAAGTAGCATGAATTTTTGGGTTTTGAAAGGTCTGAAATGAAAATGAAGAGTTTTAACTTGTTCGAAAGATGGTGACTTTTGTGACTATTGGGAAAGGTTGTGATTATTCTGAAGGATTTTGGCTTTTCCAAGGGGTTGCGACTTTTCTAATAAAGCACAGTAAGCACATGTTTACTCTATTGTTTGTTCTTTATAATTATATGAGTTCTCTTTTTTTTAACAACATAATTTTTGAAATTCTTCTTATTCTTCACAAGCAAATTCTACTGTACTTTTTTGTCGTTTAGTGGTTAGCTGACATTGAGATTTCAGGTAGCAATAGTAATACAATTTGAACAACATGAGCAACCAAGACCAATTCTCTGGCACATCAGAAAGTCTGCTTATTCAAAACCTACCTTAGAAATAACCCGAAAAATGAGACACAATGTTAAGAAATTGATAGGATTAGTAAGCTACCTTATGCTCTTATTGTCCAAATTCTTTCTTTATGGCCCAGTACAGACACGTTCAGAACATCTACTCTCTCTAAAGATTGGAAATACTTCTAGACTTCTATCAATAACATTGTTTATGACATCGAGGAGTATGGTCGTTTAGGTAGCTCAGCAGTGCAATAATATATTTCCTTCACGGATAATGTGCTACCTCTCCTTAGCCATTAAAATGTTCAGTCTAAACTTTGTGTTCAGATATAATGATGGTCTGTCATATTTTCCCGTATTTGACAAGTGGCTTGAATTATCTGTGAATAAGAAAATGGAGGATTTACGCATGCATATACACTATAGAATTGTTTATCCGACTGGGCATGACTAACCCTATAGCCTGCTAGAAGTTCTCTGTAGTAGTTCATCAATTATTAAATTTAAGTGCAATAATTGCAGAATATGAGAAGAGCACGTACTAAATTAAACAACTTTGAAGAGTTTAACGCTGAAAAGTTTTTTTATCCGGGATAAACACATTAAACAAATAATGTCAAATAGTCCTCAATTAGAATCATTGAATCCATATGGAATTTTTGGTTTTAATTGTTTGCACAAAATCCATATAGATTCAAAGATTCCAATTCAGGACAATTTGACAATATTTGTTTAATGTGTTCATCCCGGATTATCAAACGTTCCAGTGTTAAACTCTTCAGAGATGTCCAATTTAGTACGTACTCTTCTAATGTTCTGCAATTATTGTAGTTGAGTTTTATAATCGATGAACTACTATAGAGAACTTCTGGCAAATTATAGGGTTGGTCATGATGCCCAGCCAGATAAGCAATTCTATAACATATATTCAGGTGTAAATACTACACTTTCTTATTCACAACAAATTCAATCCACTTGTCAATTACAGGAAAATAAGAAACACCATCATCACATCTGAACATAAAGTTTAGACTAAGCTTTTTAATGGTAGAGCATCTAAGGAGATATAGTACATTATCAGATAAGGAAATTAATTTGTGCACTGTCAAGATTAATAATGACTGTAATTGATCCATCAGGATCATCCTGATGGGGATCGGTATTCACTCAAAGGTGATACATACTGCTTTGAAATTGTTGCTCCATATGTTGAACATTTAATGATTTCTGGGGTTTTAATCATATGAAAATTAAGCTCAGGGACTTGTCATTTTTGAACCACGCAAATTTTGATCTCTACTATGATGAATTAGATTAAATGAATGCACACTTAGAGAAAGATCTTTTAGCAATCGTTTGTTGTGCTAATGAGCTAATATTGTAATCCTGGTTTACCAAATTAAGTTATTAGTCCCAAATGTCTCCAGTCTTTTTATGTTGATTGTGAATTGAGCTCCTCTTTTCTACCTATCAACTTGATTGTACGATCAGGGTGATGATTTTTTCAATTAACTTGATTAATTATCTATTGATTCACTTCCTTTTAATTAATTCATATATTTTTAATTTAGTACGTGAGGTTATATATTAGTTCCTTTTATTGGTCTAAGCTATAAGGTGTTACAAGAATGGGAAATCACTATTAGTTTAGTTTGTAAGCCATGTAAATCAATGTACTTACCATTATTCTGCCTCATTCTTTTGTTCAGGTGATTTACAGTTTGATGTTGGAAGAGGAAGATATATCCTTACTGTTACTGAAATGTAGATGGTTGACAATAAGTTCTTGTATTTCAAAACTGTCATTCCCTTACACAACCTCTTAAGGTCGACTCGTAATTTGGAAAACCTAATGATATTTCCTAATATGCTAGTATGTTTTCAATTCGCAATATCTTTATGTCAAATGTATATTAATCCCTTACAGCCTCAACGACTTCAATTTCATTACTATAGTTGTTAAGATTACCACCTTACTCGATTTATTCATGTTCTGTATTTGTAGTACCATGCTTTTTTTAGGGCGAAGATATTGATTTGCTGGAAGACATGTACCTCTCGTTTGAACTAACATATTCAAAGTTCTTTACATAATTTGGAGAATGTCAAGGTTATGCAATTTTGTAGTCGTACGCGTAGTTTTGACGCAATAAAGCTCCATCAATTCTTGAAGCTCTTACTTGAGCATGCAATAAATCCCGATAAACATGTTATAGTATCAGAGCATAAGGACTGCAACCGTTGTTCTACTAATACCTCAAATCTAATGAAGCATTTGTTAGCTTTTCCAACAGGTGCAATTATTTCCTTCGGACCAATTAGTCATAACGTCTTCTATTCCTAGTTTGTTTCTCTTATTTTTGTTGACATTATTTTTTGTTTTAATGAGGATAACTTGTTAAGAAAATTAAATCTTGTGCCAGCCATCAATGAGAATAAAAAATAGTTGATCCTCCCTTAACATATGGTTTGTGCTCGTAAAAAGGAGAGCTAGTTTGCATCTCCCTCTACAAGAATGAAATCAACCTTATTGGGAGTGGACTAGCTGGTTGGGCGGCCTAGATTGATTATCCCTCTTTCTAGTTGGCCTGGAAGTTGGCTAGTTTACTTGATATTGTGGTTATTTGGTTTGGGAACCTGACTTTTGTTTCTTTGGTTTGGATTTGTGATTCCTTTCTCTCTTGTAGACTTAGTTACTATTTATACTTGTCGGGCTTACAGGAGTCTATTTGAGTTTCATTTTGGCATGTGCATGAGTGTACATTTTAGGCTTATAGGGGTCTAGTTAGGTTGAGCCTAGATGTACTTAGATTAACTTTCAATATGCTCGTATACTCTCTTTCATATCCGTTTTTACCTCTGATGTGTTACCATAACTTTTGTTCTTTCTTAGGTGACTTAGGATTAGGGTTATTCAAGATGGATACTTCTTGTGATTCCTTGTGTGGGGACGTTGATTCATGGTGGCTTAGTATTGATTGATCTCATATTCGACATCCTTTTGGGAGTCAACACCATTCGGGACACTCTTTCTAGTTGGATGGTTTTGAAGTAGTCTGTCTAGATGGGAGGCTTTGATATTTTGAAATCCTTTTTGGAGTCGACGTGCCCCGATGGAAATCTTACTAGTTGGGCTGAGAGTGGACTAGCTGGAAGGGCGACCTAGATTGATTATCACTCTTGCTAGCTAGGCTGGAAGTTGACTGAATTACTAGATATTGTGGTTACTTGGGTTGGTAGCCTGAATTTTGTTTCTTGGGTTTGGATTTGTGGTGCCTTTCTCTCTTGTAGACTTAGTTACTCTTTATACCTGCCGAGCATACAGGGTCTATTTGATTTTCATTTAAACATGTGCATGTGTGTATGTTCTATGCTTATAGGGTTCAGTTAGGTTTAGCTTAGGTGTACTTAGATTTACTTTCGGTATGCTCGTATGATTTCTTTCATATCTGCTTTGACCTCTGTCTGTTTCTAGATTCCATCTTTTCATATTATTTTTTCCTTTCTTGCTCAGTCGACACCTGATGTCTGCAAAGTACCTAGTTTTTATACTCATGCTACGATCTTAATCTGTTTCGTCATGCAGGTGCGGTGATTGTTTGTGCAATTAGAAGAATTAGGGATTTGGAGAAGAGTGTGAACACTTGGAATTTTGCATCAGCTTATCTCATTATGTACTTATTTAGCTAGTCTTTTTCCTTTTTGAACAAGCTTTGGTTTTTTTCCACTTTTGGGATTTTTATTCTTATTTTTAGACAACTTTGTTCTTCTGATTTCTATGTTATGGGAGGGACCTTTTGTATATTATTTATTGTTTACTCCCGCTGTTGTTTTTTTTGGTGGTTTAGTTTGATTTATATTTAGTTGTACCATTATACTTATTTCTTGCTATTCTAGGTTACACATTAGTTTCCTGACTTGAGAGTTATAATATATGCCCTCATGAATCGAGGAATCGGGTCATGAAAAGTTAGTATCATAGCCCTGATTTGCCTGTCTCACTTGTACAGAGCTGATACAGATTAGAGATTTCTAGATCAGTGTGGAGACATCTGTATCCTATCTATAGAAGGCTATAGGGTGTCTTTAGGAGTTTATCCTCTTTTGTATCTATTTCATGCAGCGTGTGTGTAGTTGGTTTCCTGAAATCTCACTTGTTTCATTCTTTTTAGAGGATGTCTCATCCATGCCATATGACACCTCGATGAAGGGGTCGACCTCTACTGCCGACTAGGAGTGCATCACTAGCCCTGAAGAGAGAGAGGTCTGAAGCCATCTTCTGATGGCCTTCAAATGGGATTTCTTTGGACATGATTGGAAGCATGCCCATAGTCCAACACAGAATACAATGTTATGTCTAATAGCCATTACGTACAATAGATATCTGATTATTCCTATATACTTTGTGTCATGTACCACGACCAGGTTCATCTCTATCAAGCTTCGTTGTTGTAGAAATTGGAGTGTTATTCTTGTTTTCTTCATTTATGATAAACTTCTTTAGTAGCGCCTTTATGTACTTCTACTGATGAGTTGAACTGCTAGATGAGGACTCTTTAATTTGAAGACCCAAAAAGAAGTTGAGCTCTCCCATCATGTTCATTCCAAATTTGTTGCTCATCAGTTGTGCAAAGTCAGCCCCATGTTTTGCATATTTTCCTCCAAAGATAATGTCATCTAGATACATCCAAACTATGAGCGTATTGGAGCCCTGATTTCGAAGAACAATGTATTATCAATCTAGCCTCTTGAATACATGTGTGCAAGCAAGAAGCTTGATAGGTGATCACACCATGCTCTTGGGGATTGTTTTAAACAATTCAAGGCTTGTCCAGTTTGTACACGTAGTTAGGATGGTCAGAATTTTTAAATCCGGGGGGTTGTTTGAAAAATTAAAGAAACTTTAACCACCTAAACAAGACTGGGTTCTTGTTGAATTTTCAGTGGCAAAAATGCAATAAAATAAAATAGAGATTTTATCGTGGAAACACTCCTTAATCAAGGGAAAAGAAACAACGATCTACCCTCGTAGCATTTTAAACCAAACATCCCTAACTTCAAAGAGCCACTTTAGATTACAACTCTATAATAAAAAAAACTAACTCTAGTAAATCACCTAAATAGCTCACTCTAACTGTTCAACAATTAACTATAATCGTATACTCTACTCTCCAAAAAGCCAAACTCACTTTTTGTTACAAAACCTCACAAATTCTCTTTCACTCTTAGTACAATTATCTCTAAACAATAATTCTAAGATGAACCAATCCAAACTAAGCCTATTGAAAGAAAATCCTAGTTGTAGTTCTTGTTTGTTATGTCTTATACTCTTTAGCGTTGAACTACTCTCGCCACTAAATTCTCTCAATTTATGAATTTCAAAAGCTTTTTTTTTTCTCTTTGTGAAAGATCCTTTTATAACAGCTGTTCAACCCTAATTGAATCCTACAAGGAAAGTAATTCTTTTCATAATTTTTTTTCCTTTCCAGATAAGGAGTGTTGTTCACTATTTTACCTTAATTAGGAGTGTTTGTCTTCGATGCATTATTTCTTCTTTCCCGATCTTTTATCTTAGTTTATGGTACAATCTTGTGAACCTGGTTCACTTTGTCATTGTCAAAACTTTACAAAGAATATAGTCATGTCATCATTAATTTATTTCTCCTTTGAGGACTCAACTTCTCGAGTATCTATCAACATATATAGAGATTAGTTAGAGAACTCGACATATTGACCATGGTTCTTTAGTAATGAAATGTTGTAAAATACAATTATATAGTCATTAAGTTAAATAAATTGAAATTGTTTGCATAATGTGAATCAAGTCCTTTTAATTGCTACTCCTATAAAATAAAAATACAATGTGGAGACGTGAATAACATCTCATTTAACATAAATTTTTTGTCACATTGATGCATTTGAGTTTGCCACGTCTCTCCTTATCTTTTATGGATACAAATATAATTAAAAATTATATAAAGGAAAAGAATAATTTTAAACGGATTAAAAGGGAAAATAGGTGTGAAAAATTGAAACAAGGGACAATATTTTTCAAATGTGTAAGA
The DNA here is from genome assembly GCA_036250505.1 of Solanum acaule. NCBI lineage: Eukaryota > Viridiplantae > Streptophyta > Magnoliopsida > Solanales > Solanaceae > Solanum > Solanum acaule. Next base: position 1,557 of record JAJOOR010011584.1, on the reverse strand, counting down.
AGTAAATTCTTACATGAATGATGATTTTAGCATGACATCAGAAACCTATTTAGGATAAATAATCAACTAAGAACCATTAATGACATAATTATCTTGAATGTCTAGATCTCATTAATTAATTAATTTATTTATATAATCTGACCAAAAATAGAAAAAAAAATGGTCAACTCCATGGCCACTATATAAGTATTATGGCATTAGCCCTTTCATGAAAATACACATACATTCAACAACATAAAAAAAAAAACAAATGTCTACATTGTGTATGTATCCTTTATCCTAATTTCATTACATAAGTTTTGTGTTTGAATTTTGATGAATAATTTTGTTTACTAAAATACAGGACTTGTACACTTTAAGTGTGTATGTCTTATTGCTCTTTTTTATGGTTTAAAATCACTGCAAATTGTGATTATATAGTATTACATGGGATAATCTTAGTAGCATTGACTACTAAATTTTCACTTTTTTTGGTGAGATCATTCAATTCCTCACCTTAATTGTAATCTCCTACTTAATTTTTCCCTTTCCCGACCACTAATTTTTAAAACAATAAAATATTAATGAATATCATATATTATCACATTAAAAAAGAGTGTCATGTGATATAACCTTTTTTATTTTGACATTAAAGAAAGAATAAACAAAAAAAGAAATAGAAATTGTCTATAACAATTATAGTTACTAGTAAACTTATTCTCGGTATTGATGTACGATAATTTCCACCCATTCTTAGGCCTGTGTTTTTTCTCAACAAGAGAGAACTAGCATGACTTTTTGGGTTTTAAAAGGAAAATAATGAGTTGTGACTTTTTTGAAAGATGGTGACTTCTGTGACTTTTGGGAAAGGTTGTGCTTATTATAAAGGATTGTGGCTTTTCCAAGGCGTTGTGACTTTTCCAATAAAGCACAATAAACACATGTTTAAGTTATTGTTTGTTGTTAATAAATATATGTGTTGGCTCTTATTTTTTAACAACCGAATTTCTGAAATTTTTATTTTTTGCCAATTCTGTGGCACCTCTAAAAGTCTGCTTATTTAAAACTTAACTCATAAAAAAACTGAGAAATTGAGACAGAATGTGAAGAAATTGATAGGATTAGTTAGCTACCTTATGCTCTTATTGTCCAAATTCTTTCTTTATTGTCCATAATAGACACATTCAGAACATCTACTCTCTCTAAATATTGGCGATACGCTCAAATTACACCTCCCTAAAGAAGCATAAGCAATAGTTATCGAGTAAAGAACCCAACTTGTAGGTTGGGGTCGATCCCACGAGGAAACTGGTTTAGACTTAACTTTAAGTTACACTTATATTCGTTTAGTCAAAGTACTTCCAGAAATAAGTAATAAAAGGGGGGATTTGTGAAACAAATTGTAAGAATTCAATAAGTAATCAATAAACAAAAGTCAATTTTTGTTGTTATCAAGATGAGAAAATTAACTAGGGTATACGTGTTCACCACAAGCTCATAACTCAGTAATCCTAGTAATAGCAATCCTTTCCTAGTGTATTACATGCAAAGTGATAAGTTAGGTATCTCTAAATCCTT